>JBAMNC010002418.1:0-30066 GCA_037902135.1 Cetoscarus ocellatus
TTTAAGCACAGCATTCCCGCCTTTATCAGCTTTTAGCAGTTTGTTCTTGTTTTGTGTCTGAATGTGGAAATGACCCGGTGTCGTCCCTCTCTGCTCTGAGCTGCTTTGGTCTTACATTTCTCCTGATGAGAAATTGAGGCCAGAACAGGTCCAGGTGAAATATGATTGGCTGCCCCAAATCCTTCAATGATTGGCTTTTTGCTTCTTCACGCCATGATTAAAGAGCTGTGATGTTGGATGTTTCCTACGCTAAAATTGGGATGTATCAAAAGTGGCCCGCTCATCCCTAATTTTTCTTATATTGGCCCTTGGTTAAAATGATTTGGATACCCCTGTATTAGACCATATCACCAAGACAGTTTTGACAGTGCACGGAGGAAATTATTGTAGAAACTGTGTAGCAAAGATGCTAATGGTAAGGTCTGACTACTGGTCAACGGCTGTTAACAAATATTTGATGATAATATTGATTATTGGAGTTTATTTTGTTACTTCACTCAGACTTACTGCATGTTTGCAGTTTACTTCTCACACAACAGCTAGCTACATACAGCCTGAGGTCTTTTGCGCCCTATAGTGGTATCCTCCAATAACAAGAACCCATACTAGCAAATATATAAATAAACACGTTCATGGGTGCAAATGCAAGTGTGAGGACAAACAGCAATCCCAAGCCTTAAGCAAGATGCACAAAGTACAGTCACAGCCTTTTACTTTTGGGGGGGCTGCAGTATGTACACAGTATGATATTTGTATCGGCAGATTTTCTTCCTAAAACATTTAAATATCTGTATCTGCAAAAATGAAAATTTCTGCCACTTACAGCCGATGGATGAGCCACATACATCATTCACATTGGCCGAAATATGAGACCAATGTTAACATGTTCAACAATGATTCACTTTGACATGACTTAATGTCTTCAAAAGAAAGGGTCAGTTTAAGTAAAATGAAGACAACATTCTTTGGATGAAATAAATAATGAGTAAGGAAATGTTTATATATCAGCATTGCCAAAAATCCATTGTGTGGTGGTGTTTGGGATGGTGTGGATAAAAGGGGGGATTTACACACTTAAAGCTAAACATCATGCATCCATGATTTGATTTTGTCAAAAGCACAATAAATATATGATACAGGGCTGCTCGATGATGGCAAACATGAATTGGATTATTGTGATTGATAATGAAATCATGATTATTAAGCACTATTACTGACTGATTTTACCTCAACTGCACTGCATGCATTTGTTGGACTAAAACTTTAAAGAGACTTTGAAATACATGCAATAAGCAAAAGTGAGAAAATGAGCATTTATGAAATGTGTGACGTATAATATCAGTTAATGATAATAAATTACATGTTTGAGGTAGTGGTGACGAACTGCTGCACCAAAGACATAACTGACACAGAAACATTCACCACACATTACAAAGCACATGGACAAAAGCACAACATGGTATGTGGTACATTAATGGTTTGATCTTGATTATCTTGTTTTTATAATTGTGGGAGGCTATAATTGCAATTTAAATTGAATCTCGAGTAACTGCCCAGCCCTAAAATGACATACAAGATGGACAGACTTCTACAAAGCTTAGTGGATCACCTCACTTATCACATATATCACAGCACAGCTGTATTCAAGAATCAAACTACATCAGAAACTACACCTCTGTACTAAATGACAAATTGATTCCAGTTTGACGTCAATCCCAGCCGAACCACTTCACTTAGACAAAACACTGAGTTTCACCTTTTATAAGTGACAGTGCATTTTTAAATCCCACTGGTAAAATCAGGTCAAAGTTGTCAAAGATCCTAGAAATACCATTTCTAAACATCAGACTGTCAAGTAAGCACTGAGCTGTCAATGTGTGAGGAGAAACACATTGTGCAACAAGAACTGTGTGGTTTGTCTCACTTCCACAACCTGTTCAGCTGTAGGCTATATATCACAACATTGAGGTATTTAAAAATTAAACCACTATCAGAAAGCAGGCTGCTCATGTGTACCAAACATCAGGGGCAAAGGAGGGGTGTGTTGGGGCTGGGACAGGAGTGGGCTCAAGTCAGGAATGTGACATACCAAACACTCACTGTCATAATATTGGGAGGTGAATTGTGACAAAGCTAATGGCTTTATCCAGGCAATAAAAACTGACAACAAACTATCAAAGCAACTCAATCAAATGAGTACCTGTACTTCCTTCTGTCTTTGGTGTTTGTCTCATACAAATGCAGTAACAATATCTGGGTTATGTGTTGTTTTCCAGTGTCCAGCTGATATGGCACAACAGCTTGTAAAAGCAATTCCAGAAATAAAAACAACAAAAATCAACAGGAGGATTTCAAGATGTTTTTAGATAATTAAGTGGTACATTTCCAAGACACTTAACATGAAGAATAGCTGACTAACCAAAGGAATATATCATGCTGTTAAGGGGTGTATTAGCAGAATCTGATGATTTGGTATCATGTTACAGGGATGGTTATGTGATATACAGTATCACATTATATTATGATACTATAAGCAGGGCAATATATCATGGTTGTTAATTAGACAGTATAACCCACAATATTACAAAATTGGAAATTCCTAATCAGTGTACCATGTAAAACATGGTCTCTGCAACATGGATAAACTTCAGGGTCTACCCCAAGGACAGAAATAATACTAATCCATGTAAAGGAGAGATTGAAATTCAAAGGCCTGCTGCCAACTAGTATCCTGAGGTGTGACTATATAATCAAATATCCCAGATTTCTGTCAGTTATTAGCTAAGAGATTATCAACATTGCACTTCATAATACCGATATTGTATTGCACCACAAAATATAAAAAGATATGTTGGTGTATCAACATTTTCATACACCCCTACGACTGGTTGCCTTGTCATGATGCTAATGATAATGTGATCATCCCAACTACTAGTAGCCTCTTTCTCGTTGCTTAGCCTTAAAAAAGTAGCCTATGGCTACTTTTAGGCTATCAACCGCAGGAATATTACAAGCAAAAATAACCAACTGGTAGGCTTTTCTTTCAGCTAACTGGCAGTTTTTGACTTTGAAATCTCAATAATTCTGAGTTTCTGTTCTTGCAAATTCCAACTTTTTAAACTTTACAGATCTGAGATTGATTTATTGTAAATTAACATCTTAAAAATTAGGTAAGCATACAGTACAGTATAATTTCTCAGAGGATACGTCATTTTTTTCATATTTTGCATCTGGTTTAACATAGTCTGTCACAATAAAAGGAAAAGGGTCAATTCTAGTGTAGTTGTTACTTTGTGCTCTTGATAAAAAAAAATGGCATATTGGTATTGATCACAGTAACAGCAATAATGAGTTTGTAAGTATTGTATCTTAAATTAAGTAAATTTTTGAAAATGTGCCAATCAGTTTTGACAATTGAATTATTTTTTAGTATTTTTAAAAAGGGCCCTTTACACTCGTCATATGATAAATCACTTGTTGTCTGAGCACATCCTAGTGTTTCTGTGTGCTTCCCAACTAAGGAACCCAAGTGCCCATCATAACAGCCTACACTGGGGCCCCGCATTGCTGTATGACGCCCCTGAAAACGCCATACCAAATGTCATGGCATTTCTTCAAGATTAAGGACCTTCCTGGCAGGTCTGCGACACATTGACAGACCATTTGATTTTTATATTCCCTTGCATTGATTAAAAATAAATGTAGTATATATAAGCCGAATTAATCTGGATGAAGTGTTATTCCATTTGATACTCATAGTTGTCTGATATAGTGCAAACTTTGGAAGAAACACGAGATATATCGAAGTCGCACATTTGTTAATGGGGTTTCGCGTGCTGTCCAGCTCGTCTCGGTGGGAGCGTACCGTGAACACAAACAACGTGTGGGGAAATGTCAAACTTACCGACTGGAGGAAGAGCAGTGTCCGAACATAATCCCTCTCTGTGTTGAGTATTTCATTTAAAACGCAAAGTCTGAGCCTCTGCTGCCGGTCCGAGTCCTTGGTGGCGTGGATCCCGTTCTGCAGATGCTCGTCTTCCTCTTCCATAATGGTAATTCAACCAGCAAAAAGGTCACTAATTCACTCTTCTTTCACCAAGTATCCACAGTTTTAGGGACTGTTGCTTCAGTCCATGTTGGAGCAGTAAGTAGTCCAAAATCCTGCAGGCGGACTGTGATGCGCACTGCACCACAGAACCTGGAGATAAAGTTGAGTAAAAGTAACAAACAACAAGCGGAGAGCCTGAGTGTGTGGTCGCTACACCAGCTGAGGGAGAGAGCGGGCATTGAAGGCAACACAAGATGGGCTCAGAGCTGAGAGAGAGAGAGAGAGAGAGAGAGAGAGAGAGAGAGAGAGGAGGGACCCAGAGCCAGACACAGCCACTGAGCACACAAACAAACACCTACACAAACACATCTGGACCCAAAATCAAGCACAGACATTAAAGTTTACATGAAACAGGCTACTGTAGACACCTGTAGGAAATCACGAGGCACTGCGAATTAGAAATAAAAAATGTCAAGTAGGGCTGGGAAATATGGACCCAAAAGTATGCATCACTTTATCTTATCTAAATGGTATGACACCAACTTGTAGATGTATGAGTTTGTGACCAGAGCCCCTAACAACTGGCTCCAACTAATGTAATTGCTAACATCTAGCAATTAGATGTTCGCACTTAAAGACTATACCAATTATTATAAATAAATAAAGAATGTATACATAAAATAATCATTCATTCATTTTCTATACCGCTTATCCCTGTTGGAGTCGCGGGGTGGCTGGAGCCTATCCCAGCTATCATTGGGCGAGAGGCGGGGTACACCCTGAACCGGTCGCCAGCCGATCACAGGGCCACATAGAGAGACAGACAACCATTCTCTCCCACATTCATACCTAAGGGCAATTTAAAGTGACCAATCAACCTAATGAGCATATTTTAATTCTGTGGGAGGAAGCCAGAGTGCCCAGAGAGAAGAACATGCAAACTCCGGATCGAACCGGTGAACTTCGTGCTGTGAGACACGTGCACTACCTGCTGCACCACCGTGCTGCTCTATGTAAAATAAAATATTATTAATTTAAAGAATAAATTAAATAACTAGTAAATTATACAGTTGCATTAAAATATGTAACTGCAATATAAAATAAATATATATATATTCCAGTATTGAACGGCAAATGGTGGTTGTGACTTCTGGTGTGGATTGGATTATGGCGCCCTAGTCCGCCACAGATATTTTATACTTATTCAGTTTTAATCTTGGCAATCTACTTGGTTTTATATATATACTTTTTAAATTCTCATTTAATGGCGGATTGCAAACTTTTGTTTGGTTGCAAACTTTAGGTAGTTCACAATACTGGTATAGAGCAGCGAATAATATACACGAAGAAGACCAACTTCTGGTTGGGAATTCCGGTATGGATTGGACCTATGGCGGTGCCCTTGTCCCTGCAGACAGGTCGCTCTCCAACTTTTGCCAACATATATAGAAACGTCATACCACGTCGAGCTATGTCAGGCCACACCAAACTAAAGTTATCATCAGTATGGGCAACCAAATGATTGCAGGTATGTCAACAAATTTTACTGAAAATTTCGAACATTTGATTCAACATGCCTGGAAATGCCAACAAGGTGGACCTCTGCGTCCCTTAGCCACCCTCAACTACAGCTGCATCCATTCTCTGTTGGTGAACGTTGGGGTCTGCCTACCTGTAGTTTGACAAACATCAACTCTGTTGGGTCCAGCTGCTTTCCTGTCAAGACTGGACTCCCTTTTGGGGCCATCTTTCGGCCTCTGAGTATGGTGTCTACTGAGACCACCGCTACCTATGAGTTACATCTACACTGGCAAACGTAAGAGGTTGGTAAACAATAAGTAAGGGGGCTGTCAGGAAACAACATACACCTCTAGGCTCCAGCACAAAATTTCTCTCTACTTCAGATATCAACCTGCAGTGAAATTTTGATAACTAATCAACATGGGTCAGTATCAGCCATACATTTGTGTTAATGCCATTTTATGCTGAAATATAAGGCTAAAATATCAGCAGTAAATGTCAGCAGAAGTTTAATTATCAGCCAATACCAATATTTAGCTCTTAAAGCAATAATCTGCCAATACAGATATCGTACCAATAATATTGTGTAGCCCTTGTCACAAAGTAAATAAAAGGAGAAGTCCAAAACACCCAGTATTGGGCAGTATTATTATTATTATTATTTGATAATCATCAAACAGTAGAGCACAACACAGGAAAACCAAAGCCATATCCACTTCCTGAGGAGTGTGTGGTTAAACACAGCTAAAGAGGATTCACCCTACATCAGCCTGTTTTGAACACGACAGAATCAGAGGGGTTAATAGGTAAGCTAAAATTCTAAAGACCTATATGTGTGGGGTTTAAGGCTGAAAACTTGTTCTGGAAACATCTGGGATCAGGTCGAACTTGTTAAAATAGACACAAAATATGTAACCTTTAATGAGCACTGGTATTAGAAATTACAGAAACTAGACTTTCTTTTGGCATGAATTACTATTGGCAGACAATTGCTTTAAAATCAAAATAACTATAACAACAGATATGAACAATTCAGCTGATATTTTTGCCTCATATATTAATATTGAGCATGTAGAGTTTTTGCATATCGTTTTAAATTGATGCTCCTAAAAGTAGGACTGATTTTTTTCTTGCAGACTGTACATCAGTGCATGTAGCTAAAAGGGCATCTTAATTAGGTGATAGTATTGTATACATATAATGTTGGTGTAACCCCAAAAAAACTACTTTCCTTTTTCATACATCAGTAGCAATGTTAGTATTGGCTAGAATAAGTTCTTATATATCTAATGTTTCCAAATGTATTAAAAAGCACCATTTTAAGGTGTTTCCAACACAGTGTGAAGGAGTTTTGCTTGGACTTGTTTCACAGTTGAAGCGATAAACTGCACAATACTGGTTGTTTATAACTCAAATTTTCATAGTTGCGGTATTTAACAGGTATCAGTACCATTTGGTGGCAACTAATGAAATAAATTCTCCTGAAATAAAACTACAAATTGAAACAACAGTCCCCAATTTAGACTAAATGTTTAAAAGATTATTTTGTAATCAATAAGCATGTTACTGTGGTGGTTCTTGCAGTGAATAATCTTTTTTTAACTGTATACATTAAAGTGATATCTATTTCAGAACATCAGCATAGCATAGCTGTATTTACTGATATTGTTTTACTTTATGTTTCATTCATGTTCATCGAAATAGCTTAAACATTTGGAACATTTCCCAGCCCTAGTGTGAAGTGCGAGTGGCTAAAATACTAAGTAATAAAAGATTCAACTGTTCAACAAAGAGAACTCCTAGAGGAGCTCACATAATATACTGTCATGTTATGAAGTCATGAGTCCCACAGCAATTTCACGGTCAGTAGGCCTATTTTAAAAATTCTGTAATGCCATTCGATATCTAGCTACATATGTGTAGAACAAAATTCAACACAATTGCAAGCATTTCATCATTAAAATAGTATGATATAGCTACCTTTTAGTGATTGATAGTATATAAGTATAGTATAAGATAGTATATATAGAAGTATATAGAGCCATTTCTGTGAATACAAATAAATGTATTGACAGGACTGAATATACTTGTTAGTTATCTCCATAAATAAATATACAAGTTCATATAAGAAGAACTCTAGGCTACATTTATTTTCTTGGCATATTCAGCTGTTTTTAACTTAGCTTAGTTGTTTAATCACTAAATAGTTATAGTTAATCCAAAATGAAAAAAATACACTTAAGATTTAGGTAATGTGCGTTGGTCTAAAGTGATGCTACACCAACTGCAAAATGCTTCTTGCTAGCAACTTCTGACATAAATAAAAGGGGAATTTTTTTTTAAATGTTGCATTTCTTTTTAATGAGAAGTGTGTCAAATATTTAAATATATTTGTCTAATCATAGAAGAGGAACCGCATTAAACAACGATATTGATTCACACCAAATGAATTACATTTACATCCTCATCCCTGTGATTAAGTCCTAACGGCGCCCCTGTTGTTGGCTTGTAAACGTAACATGGAGGCGCCATCTTGAGGAGACAAGAAGAAGTGCAGCGTCCATTTTCCGACCCAACGGCTCCAACGGTCAAAGGCAGAATGATCTGATATGATCTGTTTAACCAAATGTATATAAACTTTGTGCCTGTCGACATGAAGATATTTTGCTCCTTACTTTTCATCTATCATAGATTTAATTTATAAATTGTTTTATCGATCACATCGGAATATTTTCAGTTGCTTTATCTTCATCACAGCCTCGGGGTGTGGGGATACTACTGTACTCTCAAGGCCCTGATATGAGAGCGTTGTTGTCACATCCTGCTTCAGTTATAACGCAGAACGCCGTTAATGCCACAGGCTGCTATCATTCTGTCTTTGGTGTTAAATATTCATTAGGGTAACTGAAACATCTACTTTTGGTGTTTCATAGGGTAAAATGACTGTAGCCATGTTAGACATGCCTTGTTGCTCTTTCCCATTTAACCCTTAGGGCTGATGTATGTCACAGCTAAGTCATAAAGCAGAAAAATGTGTTTTTGAAAAGCAGGCTTTAGAAGATATTTCACATTAACACTATATTCTGTTTTCATTTAGCTATTTTTTCCACCTAAATCTGACCTAGTTGTTGATATCAAATACTAAGTGCTGACATGTTTATACTCATATTGTAAAGATTGATAATATTAACAGTGTAAATTCCTTGTTAATAGTCTCACTTTACTATTTTTACCTTCATAAGGAAGCTAATAGCTAAAACATTCTGCATGCAACCTGCTTTCTTAATTTGTATTTCATTTTTTATGCTCTTATCTATTTTATGGCCTCTTATCTATTTTATTGTCTTTATTTGATATTCCTACTTCTATACTGTGTATAAGAGCAACTGATAAAACCGCATTTCCCCTTGGGGATTGATAAAGTATTTCTGGTTGTGATAGTATTTTTTTTTAAGATTTTAACCCTTTGAATGTCAGGTTTTTGTCATGACACCACCATGTTTTCATATTGAAGGGGGAAAATTCTTATATTATTTCCAATACACTACATGCAAAGTCTTTTATCTGTTTTGGGTTATTACAGCCTGGGACACGGTGGACATTTCTGCAAAATTTGAGGGTTACCCACAAAGACACTGACAATATGTTCGCAAAATTTTGTTAAAAAGCAAAAAATGATGATGAGACTAATGACCTTGACCTTTAAAATTCACTCGGTTAAATCTACAAAGTATTAGGAGTGAGAGAAATTAAAATGTCAATAATAGTTTTAATTGATGCATGTTACATTCAATACCCACTGTGATCCTCACACACAGAATTGCATACATACATTTCTTTTTCTGCCCATCTCTGATGAGGAATGCAACAGACAGCTCGTAAATGCCTTACACTATCATATATTTACAAATCATCCTCTGCCTCTGTACATGACAAGTCCTTAAATATGATCAAACATCAGAGGAGTAACATAGGATACATGTATGACTGATTGTATGTTGAAGCATATTTAATGTACTTTTTATTTTCCTTCCAAAAAGGCATGTGCATAAAGCACGCTCGTAAAAAGTGAGTCACACAGTTAGACATGATCGGTTAAAAACTCCACAAACGCCTCGTCTTCATTCATATTCCACAAGATAAAACTCTTCCTTCAGCAGGGTTTTTTCTATTTTTTCTTTCAAAATGCACAAAAAGTACAAAAGACATGTAAAGGTAACCAAAGGGGATAGAAAACAAACATAAAATGTGCTCAGTGCATTAAGACTTTGCGATATAACAAAGAAACTAGAGAGGTGTTTGCCCTGTTCGTTCTCTGTGATAAATAAATTCACATTGTTACAGGCAGACAGTGAGAGGGCCAGGATCAAAACAAAGTACAGTGAGTGTAACAAAAGTGAAATTAATTCAAAATATATGTGTGGGCAGGGATGGACAGATGAGGATTAGGGCCACGCAAAATAAATAATGGGAGGAAGAGCAGATATGTTCATTATGCACTCAGGGGACAAAGCTGAAATACTGAGAAAAATGTTGGCATACATGTTTAAGTCCAGGTGACAGGAAAAAAAAAAAAAAGTTAATAATGTTGATGCACAATTTCTCTTCACATCAAAATATTAAGGACAAAGGTCCACGTCAAGAGGGATGTTTAGATTTAATAGTTCAATGTGTTAAAATGTAAAAAATAAAATAAAAAGTTGATAATGTTAATAATCCAAAAAGAAAGTCAAAACATTAGAAAAATAATTTTAATATAAAGCTTTTAAAAAGCCAAAATGTTGGAGGAAATGTGAAATAAAGTGAGTGATGTTGACAGTATCAACAAAAATCAAAATTTTAGGAAAATAATTTAGAGGAAAAAAATTGAAATGTCAGCAAACAGGCCGAAATGTCAAGAATAATGCAGTTTTAAAATTATGAGGAAAAAATTAAAATGCTATATAAAAAAATGAAATCTTTAAATTAATGCTTTTAAACTGAACTCCAGGGTGGAGCAGTATGTCGTGCTTGTGCCTTACAACAAGGTAGTTGTTGGTGCAACTCTGTGGTCAGGTGAGGCCTTTTTTTGATGTGGAGTACGTTGACTTTTTTTGAGGAGTACTCCAGTTTCCGGTTTAAATTTTTACTTAATTTAAATGATTCCCATTGTGTTCTTACATTTCAAATATATTCGAAATGTTGACTTCTTCCTCAAATTGTCTATTTTTTTCAGAAATCATGCTTCAACTTCATTCTCAATGTCTCTTTTTTTTTTGTCTCAGAATTTTGACCAATTCAACCGCCTGCATGTACAAGCGTGACAGAACCTGATTATAATCTGCTGCAGTTGTGTTTTGCAAAATTGAATTTCAAAATTTTATTTTTTCTAAAATCATTTTTTCTTGATTAAACTTCTCTTTTTTTATTTTTTAATTCTTTTCCTCAATATTTCAGCTTCTACTCAAAATATTCAAACTTAATTCCTGTAGTTTAAAACTTCTTGAAATTGTGATTCACGATGCTGACATTGCCTTTTTTACATTACAATGTTCTTAACTTTTTTTTCCCTGAGTGCATCATGAAAACAAGTCTTGCTCCTCTCATTTTTCTCTCTGACACTGACCCTTACACTCCTCTGTAATGCTCGTGTCATTTTGGGTTCAATAAAAACATTACTTCTCTGTTTAGCCAAACTTTAAGTTGAACGCCATGTTTTTTACTTCTCAGTCTTTTGGCCCTTGAATTCCTCACTGTGGATTTGTTTGGAGGAGCGAGACTCTTGAGATGTGCCGCAGCTGTTTGAAAACATGAATTCTGTAAATATCAAGTGCAAACCCATGAGCTCTGGAACGACTCTCAGTATCAGTAAACTCAAATATTACCAAGCTTAAGAGTGAGGATCACATCTGCAAAGCTGAATCATCTTAGAGAGATAGATTAAGTCGTCCTTGAATGCCTTTTCTGGGGGTTTAGGGGTCCCTCGGACTCCTTGTAGTGTTTCTGGGGCAGAAAAAGCAAACAAATGGCCACACACACACAAACACACACAAATAAACAAAGTGCAGTGGCTGATGGGAGATGGGATGACTCTCAGACTGACACAGAGGCGATGCCGATGTCAAAAACAACGTCCAATAAAAAAAAGAAAACACACACAGTCCTATAAATCATATAAAAATAAAAAAACATTAACATTTGAGTGCTCAGTCAGATGCTGTGATGGTTTGCACTAGGAAGACTTCAGCAAGTGTCTGCATGGAGATGAATCTACAGTGGATTCTGTTTCTCTGACCTCGAAGCATCAGCCATGGATGTGAGGAAACACTTTGGACATGGTAACTCCTTGGCAAAAATCAAACTAAATATTTTTCAACCCAAAAGAAAAACATAAAAGCAGATAAAGTTTTATGACACAGCTGCGTGACCGAACCATCATGAAGATGAGTCACGTCTGCAGAGGAGCGTTCAGAGCAGCAGGAGAGAGATTCACTGAGTGGGGGAGATGTTTTTTTATTATGACTGCGTTTAAGTTTCAAATGTCAGGTAAAATGCTGACCTTTGACTTTGACAACACAGTTCAAAGTAAGGATGCACATCAGCATCGGTTTAATATCTATATCAGCCAGTATTGATGCTTTTTATGATCCCAGCCTTCAGGAAATGAACATGGGACAAACATATCAGCCTGTAGAGTCTTCAATCTCATGACTACATTTAACTTGCTTACCTATTTTTAAAATTGCTGTTCATATTTTATACTTTGCTTCAGTATCTTGACTGTTTACTGTTTTCACCCTTGCTCTTAAATTGTGCATTTTTCCTTGATTTTTTTTTAAAATTTAATTCACCAAATTGTTGCCCTACTTTCATTTCATTTTTACTTTAAATTTCAAAATGTTTACTTTTTAAAACTGTTTTCTCAACATTTTGAATATGGGCCCATTTTAACATTATTCTCAAATTTTAACATTTGCTCCTCACTTTTTTTTTTTTAACAAATTTATGGCCTATATTAAATTGCGGTTCCATATATTTCAATTAATTCATCAATAAATTTTGACTTTAACCGTTTTTCAACATTTAAAGGCCTGATTCAATATTATCCTCAAGCTTGTAACTTTTATTTCTCATTTTTGATTAAATATCATATCCCAAAAGTTTGACTTTATTTACAAGATTTTAGGCCTGTTCCAATGTTATTCTTAGTATTTCAGCTTCATCTGACCTTTTAATTTGTTGACCTGCTTCAACTTCATCATGTATTTTCTTGAGTATTGAATTATTTCTACATTGTTTCGATAATATTCACAAACTGTTACTGTACTAAATTCTAGTCTTGATATTTTGACTTTTTCTCTCCACATTTTGACTAAACTCACAAACTTTAACAGCCCATATTTTTTCCTTAGCAGTTCATCCTTTTGGTCTAGCTTCGGGGAGATACAAAGTTTTGTTAATTAGGGTAACTTTTCCATCAATAATCTTTAAGACGTTCAATTTGGCAATCATTTTTTGACATGTTTTGGACTTAATTTGAGAAACGGTGGGCCTATGCTAACTGTATTCTTGATATTTTTGACCACAATTTACCTCCAATTTCATCTTAAATAAAAAAATCCCGGTGTATCTGAAATGTATAGTTCATATTTCTGCTTTTTTTCCTCAACATTTAGATTTGTTTTTTATTTGACTGTAGGCATAATTCAGCTTTATTTGTAAATTTTGACTTCCATCTCTTGTTCTTTATGAAATTGTGTGTGTAGTTGAATTTCATTTTATTCTAAACATCCTAACTTATATTTCCCAACATAAAGACCTTCTTAAACTTTTAGGCTTAACCAAAGTTATGTTTGCTGTTTTAACTTTTTTCTTTAAATGAATTTTGTCTAAAAATTGCTGCCTATTTCAACTTTATTCTTGACATTTTGACTTCAGTTTCAGTTTGTTTTTCACCATTTTTCTTGACATATTGACTTAATTTTCGTCATTTCAGCTTCGTTCTTAATTCCTGAACATTTCTACCTTCATTTTACTGCTTCTTGTAAGTCATAAAGTAAAAACAATCGTCCTCCCCTCATTATTTCTCTCTCCAGCCCGATCCTGATACTCTTCTGTACATTTGACGGTTTTAAAGGACAAACATTTGTACAATTTCAGAAAGGCCGACAGTGTTACTTCTGTATTGCAGTTAATGAGAAGCAGAAAGTCTTTGTCCACGAAGCATGAAGCTGAATGCAGAGACAGTCACTGATGAGCTTCAATCCTCGGATGAGCGGCTGCGACATACAAATGTAGCTTCTTCCACCTTGGCATGTTTTTTGACACTTTGCTCTCGGAGTCAAAGGCAGACAGTGTTGATATTTGTATAAATAACAAAACAGTACAGTATAAATATAAAGATTCTGTGTTTGTGTGTGTTGTGTGTGTGTGTTGTATGTGTGTGTGATAAGAGCGTGTGTGCTGCTGTGTGCGTTTGTGAGCCAGTGTTAGGACAGGACAGGCGGGTTAAAGGTGAGGCTTCCCCTCCCCCACCTCGTGGAAGAGCGAGGTGTAAAACTCGGGCTCCAGTTGCTTGTTGCGATAACGCTGGACAATCTCAGTTATTTTCTGCTTCCGCCTCACGTGAGGCGGGTTGTACAAGTCACTTTCCAGACGCTTCCGTCGGCACACGTTGATGACCGTCTGACGAACAAGAAACCCTGAAAACAGGACGTGAAACACAGAAGATCATCAGATCAACTGGACAGTTTTCAAAGCTCTACAAAAATAATCCAAATGTGAAACAGGAACACTTTTAAAAGAGGAACTTTGGCCATTTACAACAGTCAGAAATACAGTGCTTAACAAGTTCATTTGAGCATCTGTCAGAGAAATGTGACAACTTAAGTATTTTAGAAATCTTTCAAGAACTTTAAACTGAAAATGATATTTAGCATGCATTTTGAACAAGAATGAGGAACTTCAAATTAAATGTACCTTTTTAATATGCAGTCTGAATTTAAGCTGCAAAACTTGGTGTCTCTGAATGTTTTTAAATCTGCAGTGAAAACTTTGGAATACAGACTTTCTGAATGTCACTGTTTTGACTTACAACTGTTTCCTCACTTATGAGTGACTGATTGAACTGTGTATTGCTGCCATTCTTGGTTAGGTCTCCCTTGAAAAAGAGATCGGCTGATCTCAATGGGACAAACCTGGTTAAATAAAGGTTTAAAAACAAACAAACAAAAAAACCAAAAAAAACAAATCTCAACCGCTCACTGAGCTTCTCGGGGAAGTCAGAAATGAATAAAGCTGAACATTCAACCAATAAAACTAATTTTTCTGTTCAGGAATGCAATTGGATAACTAGGGATATAAAACATTACTAGACCAATATAGGTATGGGCAGTGATGTGTCTAAAAAGCTGAATATTGTATCAGGCAGATGAGAAAGTTTTAGCTGATATTCTGACCCAATAAGCTGGCCTGATCTATCTCATAAATTGGCTTTGTTATTGGAAAATGTACAATATCCCAATCATACAGTAGGTTACCTAATCATCACTGAATGTTCACCATTATTAATTAAATGTATCATTATTAAATATTGGAACATTGTTTTCCTTGCTTCACATTTGTCAGGGTTCCCACTCTTTTCTAGAATTTATTTTTCAGGACGCGACTTTCTGCTCTTGACACAAAATATTGATATCGGCAGTAATGGGTTTGGAAAAATTTGGCATACAAGATATCAGCAAAAATCCAAATATCATGCACCCCTTCAAATAACTAAAAATCGACATCTTCATCTGGAAATAATAATGTACTTTACTATTCTACTGGGATTTTTTTTGTTTAACAGTAAACTTGAAAATTCATTGCTAACAATAATAATTATAATTTAGCATTAAAAATATCATTTTGGTTTAAGAGCTTCCACATACTGGTGTATTAACCATTACAGAAACATAAAGACAGATTTTGGTAATTACCAATGCTGTTAATTTAGGGCAGCTGTCTCATAAGTCTTACATCAGGTGGTGGTCTAATTAATTTGTTAAGCACTGTTCAGGTATGTATAAATTCATGTAATAAAACCCCAAACTGGTCTATTATTCAGTTTATTTCTCATACGCACAGAATATTATTAGACCTACAGTCCTCCAGTGAATATACTCTGCTGTATAAATGTGTGTTTCAGTTTGGGGATTGAACCCTTCCTGCAGCTCAGCCTGCTTCCTGTTTACGGTCAGCTGTGTTCACTGTAAACAAACCAAATATCTGAAACTCTGGGGTTATTCAGAGTATGTATGGCTGCATGCCACGCCGGTGACTTGAAGGAAACTGCCGGATGTTCCAGTTCAGTTCTGCTTCTTTATGATGTTTTTCTGAATCTGGCAGCGACCACGGTGTCTCCAGAAGTGCAGCTGAGGGCTAACAGTGCACTCTGCTGTTCACTTAAAGGGATTTAACTTCCTCAGATGTCTGCAGAAGGAGTGGGTGTTTTTAGAAAAACATGGAGGGAGCAACTGATCGGGTTGTTGTTCAGCAAAATCCAAATGAAAGCTTATATCCAACATTTTGAATCTAGGATTAAAATCAGGACAAGACTGAAGGCTTCATTACTTTCTAACAAGAACTGATTATACTGAAAAGAACCAAAATCACTTGATATCCTCACCAAAGAGAAAAAGTTTAACTAAATAAAACTACTCTGTATTTATATAATTGAAAAACTAAGCAGTCTTTAGACACAAGCCCAAATTCACAGTCCCTTTCTGCCTCGCGGCGCTCCTGTCTCCCACTGAGTCTTGATGCCTCTCTCTCCAGTATCACGCCTGTTTCTACCTCTGGAGACGGAACAAAGAGGGGATCACTTGCTTCCCCCAACTGGTCTCCAGGACGTTCACAGTGAAGGCCAAACATCACAGAGGAGTAAATATTAAGCGCTAAAAGCTGGTCTACAAACACAAGCTATGCCATCTAGTGTTGAAATGTGGAATCAGACTGAATTTAGCACAGTTACATTAAGTTAAGGTAAAAGAAAATTACCGCCACACCTTGTTAATGTATCAAACTTCAACTTATGCATTAGATAACTTTATAAACAGATTAAAGGAATATTGCTTCCTGTGAGTGTTGCACTAAAAGCCAACCAATATACAATAATGTACGCACTAAGCTCATAAATGTTCCAGATAGACTTCCTGTAAAAACCACAAGATACATTAAGACGTGCCGCCTGTGTTTTTCCCAGTGAGGAAATAAAACAAGGACTGATACAGAGGCAGAGAGAGAGTCGTGTGACTCATTACCTAGCGCTCTGCGGCTGACCACCATGCCGTCTACCAGGGGAATCACCATGCCGAATTTACCCACAGCTCCGTGCAGCCGGATCCTGAAGAGTCCCGTCTTCAGGGGGTGGATGAAGATCAATGGTACGTCCTTCTCTAGTAACCCTGACCTGCAGAGGGGGAAACAATGACAAAACAAGAGATGTCGACACAAAAGATTTGCAGCAGATAGACTGACACGGACATAAAAATATTATTGGATGAATAAGGTCACATTTAAATGGATAATAGTGACAAAATATTTTTACTTAGCATTATCATGAGCCTTAAAATATCTGACGCAACAGTCAGATATTTGAAGGCACTCGTCCACTTGTCCAAGGACACAAGGCGTGCTGAATCAGTGACATCTTTTAAATCACATCTTAAAAACTCACTTTTTTAGACTTGCGTTCACATGATGCGTTTTTATAGCCTACATACTTGTTTTATCAACTTTGTTTGTTATTTATTTTATTCTATTTTATCTACATACTTATTTTACAATACTAATTATACTATTTTTAATCTCTGCTGTTCTTACTCTCCTCACTGGTTTCTCATATTTTAGTCCTGTTTTCACCATCTTCTTATGTTTTAATATACTCCCTTTTTATATTTTTTTTTTTTCTCTTTCATCTGTCCTCTATCTGCCCTCTTCTTTTCCATCTTCCTGATGTGATGTCGTCAACTATCAGCTGTCATCTATTTATATAAATCTATCATTTATTTATTTATTGTCTTACCGTCTCCTTGACATTATATATAAAAAGAAATACCTTTTTCTCTAATGTTACTCATATGTACACGTTGACATTTTAACATTTACTAAATGTAGTGTATTTCTGTGGTATTTCAGTCGTCTCCTGTTTACCATTTTCTTTCCTTTGTCTTATTTTCCATGAACCTCTGTGCCTTTTCCTTTGACTCTTTTGGTGGCTGTTTGACCTGATTGTTGATTTATTGTCTCCAGAGTCCTGCCTTTTTCTGCCTTTATTTTACCTGTTAAAGTACTTTGTAAACATTTGTTTTTAAAGGTGCTATATAAATAAAGTTATTATTATTATTATTATTATTATTATTATTATTATTATTATTATTATTATTATTATTCAGCATGAACTCCTTATGTCCTTATGTCTGATCACGTCTTTCTGTAGAGCTGATCATCTTTCCCTATTAACAGGTTTGAATAAACAATTCTTTCATAAAAACAATAATGCTGTAATAATCTCCCACTCTTCCTGCTGAGCTGATGTGCTGTCTTCTCCCTCCATAAACACTGGAATGAAAATTTCTGAAACCGAGAAGATGTCACCCACAGATCTGACCTATTAGACACCAGCTCTGTCAACACACCAGGGTCTTTCCGCCCACAGATTCTGGTCTACTGGCTCAGACAAACACAAAAGTGTTTTGTGGCAACCTTTAAATGTTACCCGTTGCTGCACTGTGACTGCTGCGTGGTTTGGGGGAAGCCCCTTCTTTTCAGCTCACCACCGGGTGACTCATCGGGAGCTGAAAGGTCAGAGGTCAGATCTTTTGTCATGAGCATCAAACAAACAGGCCAGGGGCTCGGTGAGTCATTCATCCTCTGGGGAGGGGGGACATGTTTGGTAATTGTGACTCTGTCACCTACCACCCTGAGGAGATAACAACAGGGAGATGAGCAGATAGAGCGGCTATTCGATGTCGGGCCTGTTGCTGTGTGATACATGTACACCAGAGCCTGAGGGGCCGGACGGCAGAGAGGGACGCCTGCAGTGACTGACGAGTGTCACAGATTGTTTTTCCAAACAGCGCAGCAGCCGGGAGCTTCTTCTTGTTTCATAGGAAGGAGTTTATGAGATTAAAACTGTTGTTATTGTTTCCTTTCTCCTAAAACTCCCGCATCCTTCTGCCTTTTCTGTTGTTTTCCTTGCTCCCCTCTTATCACTCTGTAATTCTGCTGAAGCTCTCCGTTACCTTGTTGAAGACTATTTGAGGCACATGCATGCTGGCTACGCAATAGCTGAGGTACATGCCAATTTTCATTTTGGTTTGTATGTTTAGAGGTCTGACAGCATGAGGTCTGCCACTCATGCACCAAGAATCTAGGGAATAAAAAGCTTGCCTATTTTTAAAGGAAGTCATGCATGTCATTAGGCCAGCATATACAGGGAATGATGAACGGAGGTAGTTTTGTCTTTGTTTTTGCAGAAATGTATTTTTACATCGGTAGAAAATGTCACAGGCGAAGTAAACACAATACAGTTACACTTCTGGTTTGTGCTTTTCAAATCAAAAAGCAAGTGGCTAGTTTGGCATTTCTGTG
The DNA here is from genome assembly GCA_037902135.1 of Cetoscarus ocellatus. NCBI lineage: Eukaryota > Metazoa > Chordata > Actinopteri > Labriformes > Labridae > Cetoscarus > Cetoscarus ocellatus. Next base: position 19,181 of record JBAMNC010002418.1, read on the forward strand.
AAGCAACTTCCCAAGTTTGTACAAAAAAAAAACCTTTTTCTGAAGTTGAAGAACAAGACACTTGGGGAAAGATCTATTGTAATTCAGTCTAAACTTCCTTTTAAAAAATAGCGTTCCCCATTATAGTAAACACAATTGTTTCTGATTAGCCCAACTTCTGTTATATGTTTGGCAAGTAATGGCAACAATTAAGCCTCATAAGTTTCATCAGTTTTGTTCTGATTTACCATTAAACACATGAGTTTCTGCCTTTATCTGTATAATCTTAAGAGAGACGGGGCAGTAACAGCAGGATAATGTGGCCAATGTGAAGCGCACACATGCCCATGACAACACAAGCTAGAGCTGATGGGCGGTGGCTGTTACACATCCAACTCATATCTATCCAAAGACAACCATAAGAAGAGTAACCATATACAGCAGCTAAACCTGCCTGATTACAGACATTGAATCATCTTCCCAAACTCTACAACCACTGTGTTTGGCCTAAAGTGGCACAGCCCAATCAGCGCCCTTTAAAGCAGTAAGAAGAACAAGATAAAAGCTGGATATAAAGAGATTAGCTTAAATGCTAACAGCTTCAGTAACCCTTTTATCAGATTCGGACCACATTTCTTTACAAAATGAAAAACAAATGACAGTGAAAGCATGTCTTGATAGAAAGGAAATTGCTCCATTTTTTATGTGTTTTGGCAACAGTTTGTTTTGCTACGTGGTTCTTATTTTGTAAATAACACCGGAGCAGTAGTGCCTGCCTACTACATAATCTGACTGGCCAGTAATGAATGTGACTGACGGAGGAATCGTCCAATCACCTGCCAGATATTCTTCGAAAGGTTCTCTTTCCTACACACTTTCTATGGGCTGTTGGCCAGACTAACTAGTGAAATAGATGCTGTATAGTATGTACTGTATGGTTAATTTGATGTGCTAAGTTTTAAAAATAGTAATACTTGGAAAAAGTTTTTGAATAATTATTTGTTACTGAGTATTTTGTTCATCACAGTTTTAAAGGTATGTTTGAGAAAAATCAGTTATCATATCAAAACATGAATTTTCAGTCCATTTTGACTACTGGAAGTGAACGCAAATCAATGTACTTCATGATCCTGACCAAGGGTGTCAAACATATGGCCTGTGGGCACAATACAGCCCAGCAAAATGTCATAACATTACAACATAAAGAAATATTGATTTGATGTTTTAATGCATTAAAAATTATGTTGTCAGGATCATCATATATGTGTTTAAAGCAGGGAAAAATTTTAATGTGATGATAAATAAATCAGCTGTATGAACCACTAAGAACTATCACTTTAGTAAGCAATAATATCTGAAAAAAAAAAAAAAAAAAAAAAAAAAAAAAAAGGGTCCAGCCGCAGAACTCGCACCGAGCCGCCAAACCCCAACTCAGCACACACACTGTCCAAAAAGAGAGGGGACAACACACTGCAGGATATTTTGAGAGAAATTAAAGGAGAGGTATTTCTTTTCTTTTACTTGAGTTGCCAAGATTTCATCCGAGCTGCCACAGATCTGCACTGCACACTGGAGCCCCTTTTGATCCACAAAACTGGTCAACATCTTGGCAGATTAGGGTTTTAACAAATGTGAGACCTGATTACCCACTGAAAAGAAAGATTCTCCCTGAGAGCCACAAAGAGCTGCTCCACAGATAATAAAACACTTCCATCCATCCACAGACTAAGTCTATGTTTCTACCAAAAGTTAAGGAAAACGTTAGTGGAGTGATATAATTTCAGCTTTCACTATAACCTCTTTTATCCTGAAACCTGACGACACAAAAAGACAACTCTTTTTTTAGACTGACGTTGTCCGATGTCAGTGATTCATATTTGCCTCCAGTTTTGTTTTGTCTTGCCTCCTACTAATGGCATGACAAATATGCTTTAGTTTGTGAAAGGGTCTTTACCAGTGGTCCCTGACTCAGAGAAAAGTCTAGAGCTGACCTACTATCGAATCATGAGCTGCTAACACGAGGCCGCCTCGTCCCAGCAGAGCAGAAAAAGTCTGACTGCTTCAGTGCAGCAACAGGTGGTGCTCTGTAATCTTCAGCACTGTATTGTCATGGATAAGATTTCACTCAGGGAGCCAAGGTTTATGATGACTGGAGCTCTGAGTCGAGGTGTCAAGTATTTAAACAGACACACGGCGCTGGATGTCTTTATCCTCCGTTGTTTCCAGAATCCCATTAGATCCATTTGGCTTTTCATGCTTGTCTATTAGTCCACAGATTTTTTTCCCTCAACCCCTTTAACTCGGCCAGCCTCCTCAACGTTTCCGACAGATTTCATCCCTCTAACACCAGGTCGTCGTTTCCCAAGTGCATCTCGCTCTGCGTGTAAAAGGTCAGACTGCACACTCCTGCGGGCGTCTCTTTAAAAGCAGTGAGAAAAAAATTGACATTTATGAAATAGCGCTCTGATAATGTTCTTTGCTTCTCTCCACATCTCTGCATGACTGTGGGCCTAATATTCAGCCTGTCACTCTACCCGAGACCATCAGGCCTCGGCTACTCACCCTCTTAATTATTATCAGCCCTGTTTGCTATACAGACCCTCAACACAACACAGCTTAATTTCATTTTTATTATCCTACAGTTCAGGCTGGGTGATATGGACTAAAACTGTATCTCAATATTTTTCAGCTGAACAGTGACACTATCTTTCGAACAGTTGACACAAAACCAAAACTTTAGACATATACATGACTGATTCACACCTAATACATTTGGTCAACCAAACAGTTTGCTTTTGTGGGGAGATTAGTCCATTTGGGGTGGTGTGAAAGCTCACATGAATTATTTTGCAGACCAAATAATTGAGCTCTGTTTCAAATGAAAACAGGGGTTGGTTTGCTTCCAAGTGGGCCGGAGCTCAGTTTGTGCTGAGTTTGAAAACCATCTTCACCAAACAACGACCAAACTATAAGTGCTTAAATCTCTTCCTCCTCGTGCCATGATAGACAATTCATCCATTTCACTAGTCCTTCTGGGAAACAGCCCATAGAAAGTGTTTGAGGAAGGCAGAACCTTTTAGAAGCATATCCGGCAGGTGATTGGACGATCGTTCCATCAATCAACATGCATCACAGGCTAATCAGATAATGTGGTAGACGGCAGTACTGAACTACAGAACCTGAGCCACTTCCTAAAACAAACTCTCATCAAAACACGTCAGAAGTAGAGCAGAAATATCCTTACTATAGAGACATTAGTAGTGTTGGTATTTGTTTTTCATTTAATGCAGTCACAATCTGATAAAACTGCTACTGAAGCTGTTAGCATCTATGCTAATCCCTGTATGTGCAGTCACTTTCTGCTGTTGTCTCGCTCATAGCTCATACCTCTTCCTGCTCTGGAGGACTCTGATTGGACCGTGCTGCTTTGTACCACCCACAGTTGTTATAGATTAGAGCTTGGCAAGATGGTTTGGCCTGATTACAGACATTGAATCATGCAGGTTGAGCTGTTGTGCCACGCTAGCCATCCCCAACATTCAATGAAAATGTCATCAAAATCTGTTGAGAACGTACAGCGTTATCAGCAAAAATGTGGAAAACTGCCCTATCTGCCCTATGCAGGTACAGTGCATCCAGTGTGAAAGGGCCCCAAGAATTCCAGCATGCTTTTCACCGTACAAGCTCAGTCGGTGTTCAGTGATAAAGCTATCTGTGTTCTTAGAAAAACGCAAATTAGCAATCAGATATGTCCTCTTAAAAAGTCTTTTTTTTAACTGGGCAAAGGCAGCTCTCAGTTTACGATGAACGCGTTTCGGCACTCAGCCTTTATCAGTGTCTGTGTTCTTGCATGATTTCTTACTGAATTTGTTTCCAGGCTGTAAAAAATAACAGTTAAACATGTTGTAAATGTAAAAAGGAGGGCACATCTCCAACCTGTTTGTAATTTCTTACCACTTGTTTGCATCACTCTTGTTGTGCAAAGGCCTTTAGACTTTCTCAAATAGTCTTTCTTTTGGTCAGTGAATATATTGAAGTATAAGGCCTGGTAGCTTCTTTTTACACATCAAAATAACCCTAAACCATATTCAGAAAAATAATTTTCCCTTAACATGCATCTCATTAGAAAACATATCAATATATCTTAAAAACTCTGCATATTCCCCAGCCTTAGCAGCAGTCCAACACTCTCATCCCACTCTCCAAAAAAATCCGGAAAGCTTCATCTGCGCTCCAAAATAATCGCTTATCTATTTTTCTCTGTCATTACACCCCCCTTCCCTCCTCATCCTCGTCCCCTCTGCCACATTATGTAACAAGCAGGCTTTGGTAACTGTAACCATCCACCCTCTAATCTGGGTCTGCCCGTCATGGGAGCGCACAGAGCCGCGCACACACCTGTATGCTAATGCAGAGGGATAGCACCGCTGGTTCCTGTGGGCGGCCCCAGTAGGTGAGGGGGTGTGACGGAAGAGCAGGAGTGTCTGTCTGCGCGTCTCACTCTCTGTCCCGTCTCCCTGCCTGCTGAAAAATGCCAGCATCGAGCTCGGCTTCTGCTCCCACGTACAGCATGTGGGTGTGAGGATTCTCTTTTGGTCTTTCTATTTTTCTATCGCCCTCACCCTTCCTTCCCACCTTCTCCATCTCTTTTCTTCTCATCCTGCCTCCAACTGCCTGCTTTCTACACTCCAACATCTCTGTTTCTTCTCCCTCTCTTTCCTCGCTGCATTTATTTTTATGTTCCGGCTCCTTCCCTCTTGTCTTTTTCACCTCCTCTCTCAGTTTTTGGCTTCTCTAGCCTCTTATTTGTCTTTTCAATGTGGCAAATTGGGGCATGATTAAACATCAGCCATTGCTTCTGCAGAGTGTACGTGTTAACTGGAGCTTTGTGGCTCAGGCTGGGGAACATAGCGAGTTTTAGATGAATAGATTACTCATTGACAAATAAGGTAGGGCAATATGTTTATAGAGGTGTAGTTTATGTTGGTAAAAGGCCTATAAAACGAAAAAGATGTTCACAGTAAAGACACTATGCCAATTGACCACAAAGCCTAGAGTTGCTCACTCCATAAAACTGGGAGATAATGGCATTTAATGGGTCATACTTTATTGATTAATAATTGCTCTGTAAATGCTATTTAGCACCTCAGATACAGTTTATAGAGTGGTGCAGGAATGAGTCACAAAATACGGAAATGAGTTTGCATTTTAGCACTTTCTGTTACCAAGTCTATACAGTTTTGGAGCAGCTTTTCAAAAATATATGCAAAAAAGATTTGAATGTTTCATTTTACAACAAAAAGTTCATCTGAAATGCCCCTTATTTGGACTTTTAAGGAATTATTGATTCTTTAAAAAGAGCAGTTGCTAACAAAATGTTAGCAAGAACTACAAAAATGGCCAGGGGCCCAATTAAATCATTTCTGATAATATTTTGTTAAACTATAAAACATACACAACAGCCACAGCCATGAGGACCATCTTGATCAGGTCAACGCGTAGGGTGTCTGTGTCAGTTCTCAGTTAACAAAATGATGTTCAGTCAACAGAAATGGCTTCCTTGAACCCTCTCTCAAACCATTGCTGAGGGAGGTGTCGTGGAGGTCATTTTGGTCAAGACGGAGAAACAGGAACAGAAGTTGTGGGGGACTAAAACACTTTCTGTCTCCAACATAAAATGCAGTTTTGGATTCCTTTAGTAAACTAGAAAGCACTCAGAGAGTGGCTCACATTTTGCTGTTACATCTATAAGAAATACTTCCATGATTAAGTTACCGTCATAATATGATTCCTTGACCCTGAAAACCCACACCCAAGCATGCTGACATCATCATTAGTTTGTCAGATATTGAGCAAAAACGATTGTTCCCTAATGGTGGTTATCTGGATCACCACCAAAATCTAATCATTTTTAAGTTAGACCATTACCAACATCTCCTAAACATTTCAGCAAAATCCATCCAGCAGTTTTTGCATAGTCTTGCAAACAAACAAACAAACAAAAAACATGACCTCCTTGGCAGAGGTAATGATCCAAACATCACCTTCACCAGAGAACAAAGGTCAGAGAGCATGTGACCAAAAAAACCCAGGAAACACCCACTGATCACACCTCCAGAGGGAAAGTAAGTCAACGACACGGCCAACATCTCTGAATCTCATGTGACCTCCCACATCATGTGCCAATGAGGGTCAACTTAGGCTTTATACTCTGGCTCTTCACCAGTCAACTACTGAAGAAGCATAAACAGAATGGACAGAGAAAATGGCATTTTTTTTTAGCCTGAATCACACTTTCACTTGTTTATTCTTGTTGTGATATCACCATGAATCATCTTCCCCCATGTTTACCTATGACTGATGTTACCTAGACTTTTCACATGCTTAAGCTGAGCTCCATTTACCTCAGGATGGATGTTAGGGCTGGAAATTAGACCGTAACCCAGTTATGAGCGATCATAAACTGCCAAAATGTTGAATTCAGTCATTGTGACATCCATTTACTTCCTCACAGAAAAGAAAACAAGATATACAGATATGCTTAACAAATTTATGAGACCACCACCTGATGTAAGACTTATGCTACAGCTGCCCTAAAATAACAGGATTGTTTATTATAAAAATAATTTTTTATGCTTCTGTAACCGTTCATACACCAGGCTGTAGAAGCTTTTCGATTAAAACTATATTTCTAATGCTAAAATATAACTATAATTGTTTTCCATGAACTTTTAAATTTACCTTTTACTACAAAAAAGAATAGTTAACCACATTATCATGTCTTTATTAAGATGTCGTATTATAGTTATTTAATTTCATTCCTGTAAAGAAAAATAGATTTAGTGGTTGAATGTTCTGCTTAATGTGATTTCTGACATCTCAGAGAAGTCCAGTAAGCAGCTCAAATCTGGGTATAAAAAGGTGAAATCAGTTTGAAATTCCTCATTTCTGCTTAAATTTGTGTCCTATAACAAATTATTTTTAGTTTTGATCAAGTTTGAGAAGATTTCTCGAATGTTCATGTTTTCTCTTTTTCTATGACAGTATGTCATGTGTTGTGATTCAGCTTTAAATAGATGACTCATGAGGTATAGTTTTGGTTCATATTTTCCAGCCCTAGTGTTTGCTGCGTAGGTAAGAGGAGAAGCCTTTATTTTCTAAGAGCGTTGGAGTTATATCAGACAAGGACTCCGCTGGTTGTTATGTGTGGGCAGCGAGGGATCACACCAGTGACAGTGAACCGGTTTCATCTAAAAAACACCAACACACACGTAACAGTGCTCACATCATGCTGACACACACCAGCTAATTTTCTTCCCCTGCCCTTCCAGCATCTGCTCCCACCCCCTCCGCGCATGAGAGTGAGGGGAGGCCCAAACAGCGGCTGTGAACTGTTTATCATCTTTATTACTTTATTACTTTTCTGACAGTTTTCCCTAACCTGATTTTATTACTTTGTCATCAGATGATGAGCTCTCTCTCTCTCTCGCTCTCTCTCTTCTTTCGTCTTTGCTTTGCCACAGATTTATCGACCTCCGTAAGTGATGCATGACAGCAGAGAGGGACACAGACAGGAGTTTAGATTTAGCACAACAACTCTGGTCTCTTTACGTAACTCACCATCATCTTGTCCTGAGTCTTTGGTGTTCCTTTCTGCTTAGTAAGGCCTGCAGAAGAGTGGCAACCACCTAACAGGAAAACAAAATGCAAGTTTTAAGAGTGGAAATGCTGCAGTGGAAGTCCAATGCTCCTAAAAACACATGCATGCACCTTCAGGAGCAATTAGATGTGATCATTTATACATCTGACTGTATGAATAAACAGCATCACACGTTCTCCAGCTGCGCCGTCTACTTCAGGCTTATTTGGATTTTGTGAAGGAGCCTGTGCTCCACATCATCAATAATAAATGATAGAATTTTGCTATCAGACTAATGGGGGTAAACACAGAGATTTGCCAGAGGCTGAATGGGAAACGCCTGAGAGGGAATGCTGGCCAAAAACCCACTGTTTACCTACGACACAAACTACAGTACATAAATATATACATGTACTGTATGTATATGTATGTATTTATGTATGTATTGTATCTATTATCTATCTTTGGATACACATGTCTCACTATCTACCTGTCCATCTGTCTTTTTATCTGTCTGTCTGTCTATCTATCTCACTTATTTTGTCTCAGTTCTCAAATGATAAAAGTTTTTTTTCAAAGCATTAGGCTCATATCTGTGTTCATCAATCACAACCACTGGTGCAAAATTTAAGTAAAAGTAAAGATCCTCCTGATCAAATATTCCCCCAATACAAGTAAAATCAATCAAAGCAGTTTTTACTTGAGTAAAAATGCTTGAGGATTTTTTTTTTAAATATTTAAGTATTAAAAAAAAAAAGTCTAATAAATCTTTTATGTGAACAGTGAATGTGTGCACACTGCAAAGGTTGATGGGCCAAAAATGACACATGTATGCAGTTTTGACACCTGAGTCGAGTGTCTATAGGGACGGCACTATCAGTGCGAAAATAAACCCAATAAATGTTTGTTTTTGACACACATTTCACTCATCACTGTGTTACTTCTACATGCCTTTGGCAATGTGCGTGTGTTTGAAGCATTTTAACACAAAAACTCTGTCAGGTAACTGACCTTATAACTTTGGATCAACCAGCTCACAGACAGAGAGGCTGAGTGAGAGGCGGGACTAAAAGCAGTCTGACCAACAGCAATGCTGTTAGTGACCTGTTGTGCTGTCAATCATGTCCTAAAGTCCAAAGCCAGGAATCCTGAATAAAATAAAAAACAGATGCAATATGAAAGAGCCTTTACATATATGAACCAACATTATACCTCATGAGACATTTATTTTAAGCTGAATAGTAACACACACTGTACAGTCCTTAACAGACTTATTAGACCACCTGTAATAAAAATGAGAAAACATTAATATTTAGAAATCTTTCACAAACTTGTCTAAAACTGAAATTTTATTGTTATTGGACAAATATTTTGTGCAGAACTGAGGAATTTCGAAACTGAATTCACCTTTTCATGCCCAAATTAAATCCATCCATCATCTTTACCGCTTATCCCTTTTGGGGTTGCGGGGCCGGGGTACAACCTGAACCGGTCGCCAACTGATCGCAGGGCCAGAGCATGCAAACTCTACACAGAGAGGCCCTGCTCAACACGAGGATCAACCCAGCAGCCTTCTTGCAGCGAGGCACCTGCACCACCATGCTGCACTCTCAGAACAGCTATGCCAGTTATTCAGAAATTATATTCTCCTTAAAAACAAAAACACACAACTTAAAAAAGTCACACAGTGTGTCCATAAGCTCTTTTTGACTAAAGCTTCTGCTGTAACACTACGAAAATGTTTTCATGGAGTGTGTATGTGACCTCTGACCTTCTGCAGAAGCACCAGAGGTCATTTGAGGAACTGCAGTTTTTTTTACTTCTGCATACTGTGATTAAAGTATGTATCCAGGTCATTCATGACAGTATTTACTGTGGCTCTGCACTAAGAGGTTGAGAACCACTGATTTTGAGTTAAATCCAGGTTTTCCATCAGGGTGATCATTTCTTTGATAATAGCGGCCTTTTCGGCCCAATCAATGAAATATGCTGTCCCCACATAAAAATGAACTTATGTTGATGTTTTGGCTGCAGTTGCTCAGCTTGTTCAACTTTACTTCAGGTATTTACGCTATTTATTAAATCTGAATCATCTGTCTGTCTGTCTGTCTTGCAGATATCTTAGACTGATGACTTTAAGAGTATTAAACATACTCACCATATATAAAATCATATCCGAGGCCTTACCTTCATCCCTTCTTTTCTCCTCTTTCCTCTCTCCTCTCAGGCCACCTCAATGTTTCCCAATGAGCCTGCTCGCATATAGATCTAGTCAGCAGCAAGGGAAACACATTGATTTCCCGTCAGCATCCACCGAGCAGAGCTGGCGCGCCGGCCGAGCCCAGAGCACAGGGTGGGGGGTGTGTGGGGGGGGATGGGGGGCATCGGCATCCCGCAGGCGTCCTGGCAGCTGCGCGCAGCGTTGTTAATGCAGCCCATTAGGCCTCTGAGTGGCAGAGAGATTCCCCGAATATCGAGCCGGGGACACCCCTCAATTAGACGGATCGGCCCGCACCTCGTCAGCATCCGCGCCTATCTGCTCTCATTAATCAATGACAGAGAGGAGAGAGAGGCAAAGTTCATTTAGAGCAACTTTGTTACCAGCCTGCAGAGTCTGCACAGCATTTCAACTTCAGAGTCTTAGAAAGACTGTCTTTAATCTCATATTACAATAATATCATAACAGGGATGGGAAACATGGTTACCAGGAGGGCCACATTAAAATGATCCTCATCACTTCAGGGCCCCAATTTACAGTTCAAAGGGTAAAAAAAAGGGACAAACACGAACAGCTGTCATAAGAAGTTACTTAAACATTCATATTCTAACTAAAATATAGACATCAATATTCAATATAATGGGGTGACATAGGAATCAAGTCAGTTTCAGCAGTGACAGGTACAATATACCTGCCACTGCTATAACTCTACCTCAGTATTCATCCATCCCGCGCAACAAAATCATTCTGTGAATACTAATTCTGTGCAATATATTTATTCTATGAATATTCAATCATGTGCAATACATTACAATCCTACATTTTTTTCTATGTTTTCTATTCTATATCTTATATTTTTAATATTTATCCTTATTACTATTTTAAATTGTATACAGAGTTGGATTTCATCTTGCATATTTTTGTATAATTATTTGACTGCACTGAAGAAGGAGAAGCTCTCCAATGCTGTTGGACATTAGATATAATGAAAATAAAGGGCATGCTATTCTATGCTATTCTTTGATGCAAGTAACTGCATTTACTAATTTC
>JBAMNC010002419.1:0-30009 GCA_037902135.1 Cetoscarus ocellatus
TCATCAGATGAAATATAATCGAACATATAGCCTGGTCTTGTTTTTTTATCTTGCCATCAGCGGTGTGGAGCCAAAGTGCTCCCACAGAGTGACTTTGCCTGTCCTTCATTTTCTTGAGGTGTCCTTCCTGTCATTGAAGCCAAGAGAGCATTTTTATGAGGTAATTCACTGCTCCAGGTGCCCTGATGTTCTGCAGAAATGTATATTTTCTATTTGAATAATTATTTACAGTTCAAGAATGGATTTTGTCCCATGTTCGAATGGATTTACAAATATGGTGATATGGTGACAGCCCTAGCGTGCAACAGTAAAACAGTAGGAGACACAATGTCACTCATATGATTTAAAGCTTATCATGATGATGGGCAGAGTTCAATGGAAACCAAGGTTGCCAATTTTTGTGTTTTCGTTATTATCCGCCGTAGATGTCAAACGTTACCATCAGCAGGCTTACTCAGCAACTACTTTTCAGCACAGTATTTTGCTCTCCTGCTCTTGAAATGAATGCATTTTTATTAGTTAGTTATTGTGTTAAATGGAGTCTCTCAAACATGTTGCTACACTTTCACTCTTCCATGTGTATTAAGATCCAATTTACAATGTGACGTATAAAAAAGCAACATTTATATTTAAAAATGTCATTAAAGCCAGAATATATATGTATATTTTATATGTATTGCTGGGGGGATCACGGTATCATCTTTCCCTAATATTGTTCAACCCTATAATGTACCATAATGCCTCACCTAATCTTCACTGAATCTCTACATTTACAAAAGCAACAGTGCCATTTATTAAACATCCAACAAGCTTTTTATTTCCAAACTTGTTTCCAGTACAGATGGTGGATTTTTGCAAAGAAGACAAAAATTGTGTATACACTCCTATTGGTTTTTTGATATTTGTGGAATGGGTTTGTGGATATATCAATATCTTGCATCCCTACTGAAATTTCAAACTTTTTTTAGCAGTCATGTTCATCATGTGCTGTGTTAATGTTTGTTCTTTTTACTTCTGCATTCCCTCATCGATAAAATGATCCAATCACTGGAGCATGAATTGAACTGACTCAGTTGATTGCTCTAAAGTATTCGTTTGACTCTAAATCACAATTTGTTGTTTTGCTTCGTTTTATGAAATTTACATGCTACCTTTGCTGGTGAGCCATAAACCCTGATTTTATGCATTGAGAGATAAGAGCATAAATAGTGCTGTAACACCATGCTGAGAGACAGTAAGCTCTGTAAAGCCCTTTGTATGAAGTTTATACTTTCTAATTGGAATGAATTATTCTCTTACTTAACAGTTTTGCAGGGTTGCTTCCTCAAACAACTCTTACAGAATTATTGAAATAACACAAAACACAGTTTTCACTAGCTGTATTTAATGCTTAAAATTTCAGTCCTAAGGACACACTTTTAAGTTCAAGGAACAAACATTAAAAGCATGAGACTAAGGAGAGATAGATCTGTTGGTTCAGCTTAAAACTCCACAACCTTGATTTGTTTTGCCAATATTTCATCAGCACATATTGGCAGAATTTAATATCTCTATAGATGCCAGTCATATGCTGGTACCAGCATTATGATGGTAATATTGTGCATCCCTAAGAGTATTATTTTACAGTCACCTTCTTGAGCAGGTTTTATATTAGCGCAGGACTAGCACTAGAGGAATGGCATCTATGATACTGTTATAGTACTTGTCGCTGCTCAAGGTTCTCTGGGTAACACTGGACCCTTTGTGGCCAATTTTCACAGAGTGGTCAGTTTTGAGTATGGTTGGCTCAACTCAACTCAGCTTTAGATATAAAGCACCTTTCATACACAAAAGCATGCAGTCCAGAAAGCTTTACAAAAAGAACAATGGATGGGAAATGCAGTCAGAAATTTACAGCACAAGTCAAAATTGTAAGAGTTAGAGGACAGAAGTGTGTTAAGGTTAAAAAGATAAATCAAAAGAAACAAAATTAATACAGCAGAACAATAAAACACTAAATGAGCAATAGATAAGTTGTAATAGAAAGATAAAACATAGTAAAACTGAATGTAAATCTTGTTAAGTCCTTAGCTGTACAACAAGGTTAGTCTTTAACAGCTAATGAAAAATCCAGTGTAATCCTGTGTTGTGGTTTGGTAAGGTTTTACCTTTGTTATCTGTCTCATTTCTGACCTGCTGTGTTCGTCTCTCACGGCTTGATCAGTAAATTAATCATCTTAGCCATGGAAACAGTTGTATTTAGATGACTCCTGTCTAGTGCATGACCTCAGTCTGCCGCTGTTGTCTGTTACCAGATGGATTCTGTCCTGTGGACACTAACGTGAATGGATAGCTGAGAGATAAATTAATAAATAGTTGGAGCAATGGGAAATTTAAAATTTCAGCTGTTCAATAAACACAAGCAGCAAAAGCAAGAAATCAAACAATTAAAAAATTCTCAACAGATTTGGATGACATTTTCAGGGGATGTTGGTCGTGGTTTTGTGGCCTTTTCTATTTCTGTGTCTGTCTGTCTTTCTGTCTGTTCTCTCTGAGATAGATAACTCAAGATAACTCAATAAGTTCATGAAGAATTTTGATAGGTTTTTTAGGGAGTTTATGGCCCAAGGAAGATGTGGTTAAATTTGAGTGGTGATCCAAATCTGAATGTGGTCCAGGATTTTTTTATTGTTGCACCACAGAGCAGTTTTCTGCATTTTCCAATATAACTCAGCTAAGAATGCTTGCAATTCCTTAGCCAAGGTTTCTGCTCTCAGAGTACTTCTAGTTAATATAGAAGTGAGCAGGACTGGTTGTACATGTAATAAAGTTTTGCTTTGAAAAGAAGCAACTGGACAAGGACTAAAGTGTTGAGTAAAGAAACAAGAAGTGCTCAGAAAGCACAAACCTCCATCAAGGCATTTCTGACACTCTTAGCCGAGTCATTCTCGTGGAATGTGGAAAACTGCCCCGTGCCATAATTTAAACAAATCCTTTAAAAAATCCTGGATCTGCATTGAGATTGGAATCACCACCAGAATCTCATCACTTTCTTTATGAGCCACGTGCAACAAATGTGGGCAAAAACATAACCCACTTATAATGAATAAATAGGAGTGTTTGTGCTTCAATAAAAAAAATCTAAATAATAAATAAACAAGTGAAGAGGAGAATGTACTCATGGATTTAAGTCATGGATGAAGGAGCAGAAGTATATGTGCATCGAATAAAGTCATGTATTAAGGAATAAAGTAGAAGAAGATTGAATAAAATATTGAACAAAAGTATGTTTGCATGGGTTAGTATTGTGCATAAGCAGTAGTATAAGTCATAAATCAGTAAAAGAAAAAAAACTAGAGCTGATCCAAGAGCACAAACCTCTGCCAAGCCATTTCCAATATTGTTGGGTAAGTTATTATTAAATTGTGGGTAAGTGACCTTTTGTGCAGTATTAACAAATCCTACAAAAATCTTTGATCTGCATCTTGATTTGTATCACCAACAAATTCTGATCACCTCTCCCTTGTGCCTTGACTGACTTTCCTGGAAAAGGCCATCAAAATCAGTTATTTGCAAAAATGTGGAAAACTGCCCTACCTCACGGTATTAACAAATCATTTAAAATATCCTGGATCTGCAACTAATCAGATCCCCACCAAAAATCAAAAAGGAGTTACGAAAAGAAGTAAATGTACTTGACACACAGCAGTGGTAAGCAGGCCTTAAGCTGCTGAAACATGTTTCGGAACAAGATCCACTTCCCAAGGCCACTGCAGACTTTTTTTTTTTACCAGCACCTTTATGCCATTTCTGTCGCTACAGAATATATTAGTGTGTGTTTTGTTGTGTTTAAATGAGATACAGCTTCTGGTGTCAACCCGATAAACACAAAATGGCCTCTCTATAGCCATGTCTGATGCCATGTATTGTCCTATGAATTACACCCATAGCCCATGACCCTACTCGCACAGGCCAGGGGCTCAGGGGAGTGTAGTGTCGTAATTGCTGGCTCGGATGGTAAATAGGGGGTCACTGTTTCCTGCACACAATGAGCTGTAGGGATGCTTTAAAAGCATGTTGTTGAGAGCACATTGTGTGTGTGTGTGCCTGTGCTGTGGCAGCACCCTGATAAGGGGATGCTTGCTCTTTATTGAACCAAAGCGTGGTGTAACTAGTTCACGCCTGATTTACTAGTATGTCTAAATGGGCCATTGTTCCGCAGACTTTTATTAATGCAACATTAAGGCTTGAACTCTTGGTTGGTTTGTTAATCAATATTTAATTTTCATGTTTGTGAAGATAAATTATGGTCACTGAAGTGGAGCAGTAGAATAAAACAGGGAACAAGCAGGAGAAAGAGCAACAGAAAAAGTTTTGCATGATTTTGGATTTAAAATTTTTCCTGTTCTAATCACACATCTCTTCCCCATTCCTTTCCCATGACATAGGTTCTCCTGTATAGATTTCCACACAGATGCCCGCATAATTTCGTTTTTTATTTGTTGAGACCACACATTTGTGCCTTTTCTCAGTTAAGCCACAACAAATCTCACCTTTGGTTGACATAGCGTAGACGTCATATGGGTGGGAAAATGAGATAATTCCATGGGAATCACGATTGTGCTGCGTATGTCAACAGAAACCTGAGAAGGCTTTCTGTCCGTCCATCACAAGGCTCTGTGTTTACTCTGTGGGATCTGTGCTGTGGTTACGAAAGCAGGCTGACACAACAGTGGTAGCAAAGGACACTCAAGGGCAATATAGTGACTTTATCAGAAGAAGAATAGTTATCGAGGTCACTGCATCAAGTGAGGAGGGGGCAGTAAAACCAGCAATAAGAGGGCTCATATGTTGTAAAGGCAGCAGCTGTGCAGCGAGATTAGTAAAACCACTGTATATGGTGGCAAAGCATGACAAAGAGTAAAACACAGTGTCAGATATAAAAACACAACAATACAAAAGTCTCAGTGTCAAATAGAAAAACCCAATGTAAAAGAAGTCAGGAAGTGTCTGCTAGAGTCACCCTAGCAGCTATGAGAGCTCTTATTTGAATATCAAACAGCTATTTGTGTGAATTTCAGCCAGATAACACTTTGAATGTGCATGTGAACAGTAAGGCCATGTGACTGCATTGTTTAAGGCTGAAACACAATTCTAGCAATATTGAAAAGGAAGGCCATGGTTCAGAGCTGGAAGCAGGGTGGTCTAAGAGTCAGCTTTCCAGGAAACTCCTGAACCTTTTTGACGAAATAGTTTTTGACTAAATAGTTCCTAGAACTATGGTCCAGCAAGAACTGGATGGGAGAGTGAAGTCGGGGATTAAAAGCTCCTTTTGTGGCTTCCACTTTGCACCGTGTCTAAAGAAGCATGAAGATAAGTTAATTGGACTGATAACAAAGAGTAGTGTTATTTTTAGGCTGTTTTTTTGGTTGCATGTGTTCAGACAGAAACACATTATGTTCAGTGTTCTCTGTGATCTGTTTCTGAGTTTCTGAATGAAGGCTCTGTGCTAAGTGGTTTGTTTAAATTAGGGATGGACATTTGTTCAGCCCTACATTCAAGGGCTGCTAGCGTACTGTTTGGCCTATATCACTGACATGTTGGAACTCACTATTCTTAACACAAAAGTAACACATCACTTTTCTCAATCCTGAAAGTAGTGACATAATAAGTTATTTTCTAACGGCAGTAATTTTGTCATGTAGCAAGTTATGAAAAATAGAAGTGTTATTTAACACAGTGTAGCAGTGGCTGACATCTTTTGGTTATTTAAATCTATTAGGATTTTAGACTCTTGCTTTTTAAGGTGGTATTCCCATAGATCATATGTGAGAACTTTTCAAATACAAGTGGGCATTCCCTGTTTGGCATGGTTTATTGGAGTATAGATCTCTGTTTCAAACAGCCATGCTGAGCTCTTTGAAAGAGGTGGTCTCAGCTCGCTTCCACTTGATTCCTGTTGCGATTTTATTTGGAGTGAGGACAGAATCGAACCAGCAACCTACACAAACAGGGGAGTGAGTTTACTCATCACACAGCTGTAGAAGTATAAGCAGTAGTAGTGGAAATAATAA
Source organism: Cetoscarus ocellatus (assembly GCA_037902135.1). Taxonomy (NCBI): domain Eukaryota; kingdom Metazoa; phylum Chordata; class Actinopteri; order Labriformes; family Labridae; genus Cetoscarus; species Cetoscarus ocellatus. The sequence continues at coordinate 6,054 of JBAMNC010002419.1, forward strand.
TTGCATTCCTGCAAGGCAACCAGGTTGACCTAACAAGAAAATACTTAATGATGATGTTTTGGAGTCCCGCAGAGTCATTATCTGTGCTTAGGCATAACATACCAGGAACACAGCAACAAGTTAACTTTACTCACCATCTCACGGCAGGTCATCAAATGATTTCACAACATCAGCTGGTGCTAAAACTTGTTTGGTTTCCAGACTGTATTCCAGCATGTACAAGCGGGACCATTCTTAAATTTAAATTTTTAATTTTTTAATGATTTTCAGAGTTGCTCTCCGCATCACTGACAGCTTCCCTGTGAACAGCTGTGCAGGTGTTTGGTTGTAATAAGTTACCATGCTGTCTGTTGCCCTCTATGATCCATTACATCAGTTATCCTTAAAAGCCTCTCTTCTAGGGCACTAAGTTTGTTTACATTTGTATTATAAGGTATGTTAGACATGGATGAATATGTTAATCTGTATCACTGGTCATAAGACATACAACAACTCGGTTTGTTTTTAGCTTAGCCTGCTACTTCCTTCCCATAAGACAGAATGCGACTTGTAGTCATCGCAATATTGGCTGTGAAGTAATGACACAAGGCCAGCACTGCTTTTTTATGTGACCTGGTCAACTTCAGAATACTAATGTGTGGACATGAAATAAGATGAAATATGCAGAGTTGTAGCTTTTGTATTTGTTGCTGTTTTTTTTTTTTTTTCGCTGTGTGATTGAATTTAGATTCTTGTTTCTGCAGTCCAACTGTAGCTTGTGTTCCTGGGTCCTGAAAAAGAGGTTCCTTAAAAGTTCCTGCACTGACAAATGCTTTTGTACTCCTCATTTAATCCCCCTCTCTCAGCTTCACCAATGTCTCTTTTGCATATGACAGATTGAAACCACAAAGACATAATTTACTGTGCAGTTTTTTTTCCAGGAAGCCAATTAACGTGTTTGAATTGCTGCCTCTTGGCTTTTAGATTCCCTCATGAGATAAGTGTCAGTAAAAGACAGTTTTGCATATGGTAATGTACCATACAACAGTGAATGCTTCACTTGTAAGTCATTTAGTAGCACTTGTTAGGAATTTCAATCCGTTGATACTACTCATAATAATTTCCATTTTTCTGCGGTCCTTTAACTCTAAGCGACTTCATCTAACTGTCAAAAGAGGGCTTGGAAAAAGGAGACATTCTCTCCGTTCTGCTGCATTTTGACTCCCATTTCCCTTATCTCCCAGATAAGCAGAGAGTAGGAACTGTCTCATCACGTAGACCAGAAATGGAAGAGTTTTGCGAGAGGGCAGATTATAAAGTGATAGGCTAAGTACTGCAGTGCAGGCGGAGAGAAGGGGTTGTTCTGATCGAAAAAGGCTCGGCTCTCTGCAGCTACAGCCTGTCGTAAAAGCTGCTTGGATGCTTTTTTTTTCTTAGATGTTGCAGCTGAATGAGTCTTTAGTGTATTCTGATTCCCTCTGTGTCCCCCTGTTTGTTGCCCCTGACCCTTTCTCCCTGGCCCTTCATGCAGCATAAAGAAAGTAAGAGAGAGTGAAAGAGAGATGAAGAGGAATAATGTATAACGTCATTAGGGAGTTTTCTGCTGCCTTGCCTTTTTGAAGGACTGCTCTGCTGGAACCATGTCAACTCCTGAAGCCGCGGCAGGAAAAACTGAGGCTCACGCACACAAGAGGATGATGCTGCAGTGTCTTACATGCTTGTCCTAATCAGATTCAGAGGTGACTCCCACAACAAGACCTGGTTGACTCATTCGCTTACAACAGCAATATCTTAATTGAAAGTGTGTGTAAGCAGAGGACCCAGCAGCCCTAAGGTGAGACCCCCTTAGGCATGGTCAAAATATACAGCCACTGTTATCTTGTGCCTCAGCGTTCACTTTCCATTTTACTTTCACTCTCCCTCTCGGTTGCCTCTTTTCACCCAGAGGATTCAATCTGATGTTGTATAAATGTGGGATTCAGTCCCAAAGTCTTAAATCAAGTCAGTCCAGCATTTGGCCCTATTTGATCTGACTGCAAGCAGAATCCTCATAGACCAGGATTCTTTCCGAACTTGCTTTACCTATTTTGATGAAGATACATAAAACTTAAAGCTCACTATTGATGTCCTTATAAAATGGACTGAAATGAAACTGATGCCTCTATATGACCTACATAAACTCACGCAGGGATTCCCAGATTTTTTCAGCTGGAGATCCAAATGAGAAGTTTGCTCTCACCACAGGACCCAAACTTACAAACTACATTATATGATCTAAAACATAACATACAATCATAATAGACTTCATAAATCATTTTTGGCTTGAACAAAATATTGAAGTATTAGATTTTGCAAGAAGGATGGAGTATTTTCTTTGATGTTCATGTTTTGTTTTTAATCAGAGGTGCTTTTCATATTAATTGACACACATCAAGTATGATTTACTGGTTAGTGTTTTTAACTGCAAAATACTGATATTATAAATAAAATTTAAACCTAATGTTTTTTTCTATCTTTAAAAATGTTTTATAAATATAAGCTTCACATATTCTCATTATATATCCTGTTGTGTACATTGTGGGTCATAAATAATGAATAATTTCCACCCTTGAAATATATTTTTGAACCATTAAAAGTTGTCCAGCTCCAATTAGAATCCAATTTTATTTAAATTAATGAAATGCCTGGAAATTAGAAGAATTGAAAATGAAGAAAGAAAGGCATATTAGGTAACATTATTATGTAAGACAACTGAAATTAAAATAATGTGGTTTTATGGCAGATGTTTATGACTGCTATGATTGAAGTGCTGTTACAGTTTTCCTTTCTAATTTACTTTATTAAAGTAATTTAACTGTCTCCTCACCCTATGATGAAAACAGCTTTATTTATTTGTGCTCATGTATTTGTCTTTGAAATCAAAAGTTGCAGATCAAATTAGCTCTAAGTTATTAGGAAGGATGTGTAGGACACTCACTGCTGTGTTGTGAGTGATTTTGTGCTCAGGAGACTCACAAAGTTAATGTGTTGAAATGACACGCACAAACATTATGCCTGCCTAAGATTATGTGCTTTTCAGCTGTAAATAAACAGATTTTTGCGCACTTTTCGCACAAGTATAGTCATTTTCTTTGATGCTGAAGAGGTATTGATCCAATCTGTAAAGCTGAGCTTCAGCTCCGTGCATCTGTCATTGTCATTGTGGACTCAGCAGTCCTTAGTGTCACTTGCGCACATGTACTGCTCTCTCTCTCTCTCTATGAGCACTCCAGAGTCAGTTCAATGATTTAGTCTGACAGCCTGCAAACCCAGTTAAAAACCTGTTCTCGACCCATTTTGGGTCGGAACCCAAACTTTGGGAGAGGCTGAACTTGAGTGTCAGCAATAAGACTTACTTGAAATTGGAATTTGTTAAGCCCATTACCACTGCCACTGCATCTGAACATTGTGTGCCTGAACAGCCTTTGATTACATTTTCCATAAAATCAACTAGATAAAAAAAATCTCTGTTTGCAATACACTCAACATAAAAAACAGTCTTTTTCAGTGATTGTTTTGCATTTATTATGGGTCTTGTTATTGTTAAGGCATGTGTTTTTTTTCTTAATGCAGCCGTGGAGGCAGAGAAATGTGCAAAGCATTATGGTCACGAACAAATATCATTAAGGCGATACAGAAGTGTACTGCATTCTTTCATTTGTCAATGAAGTTATTTTTACCAGTATTTGTCTATTTGTTAGTTTGTGAGCAAGAAAACTAAAAAAGTTAAAGAGCCTCTCATGGTGTCAAAATCAATCAAAAAATCTTTATATGTGCCAGGCCTTACTTAGTGGGTTTAGCTCATTCTTGACGTACTGCATTACTACAGTGACCTTCAATTCCTAAAGTTTAACCTGTCTAATAAATTGAAACACATGATTTATGCATCTCTTTATATCAGCAGGAGTTTTCAATCCAGTCTATCTGCAACCAATGCAATATGCATGGTTTCACGGATTCTTTGTAATGGATTAAACTGACACATTAATCACTATGACAAGCAGAAAATATAATATATAATGCCACTTATTACTGAGAGAAGTGACCCAATTATGATCCTCTTGCGCTTGAAATGAGGGATGACAGAAAACCTTTTAAAGGAGCCAATTTAAACCAACAGCAGACAGGGCTACAGTTTAAGTCTTTTTAAAGAAGGTAAAATAACGACATTATTATTTTAATTGACAATTAAGAGGAAAATATACGTCTTACTTGTTAATGGGAATGATATTTGACCTCTTGTGATTTTGACTGTTAACTTTATGAATGTTTCCCAGTGCTTCGTATGAATTTTTCCATCAAAGAAATAGTTGGGACAAAACAAAGATATGAGCATTTTCAGGAGCTGATATGAGTAGCAGTTGAGTAACCTTGTGGTGTACTTAAAACCCTAAAGTCATACTGTCAGCAGTGCTTTTTGTCTCCTGGATGTTGTGATGCTGTGGGCTTTCTTTGGCTTTTTATCCTGACATTTCAGAGTAATTCCATTATAGCACAATCCTAAGCGATTAGTCTATTTTTGGACATGGACAACTGCAGTGGCAGACACTTTTGATTGCACTAAACTCAATATATGACAAATCTCATTTGGACAATGATGTTAACAGACCTATTGAGTAGAATTGACCCCCTGAAGGAGACGGCAGGCTGTCAAGGCAGGACATAGCGGCTGATGAACTTCTATACTCCTTTCAAAGTGACATTATTAAAGGAATATTCCTATTACAATCATTGCCTGTCACCCCCCTGTTGATGTGCGCCACTACATGGCTGCAGTGCTCATGTTTGTTATCTAAACATTCGGTGGGAGTGCTCCACTCAGCAATTCAGCATTCCTTCTTCTAATTGGCTGAGGTACAGTGTCGGGCTTCAAACTCCACTCTGTTTCTCTGTCCAAACAACTGGAGAGTCTTGAAAAGCCTGTTCCCCTTAGACCTGCAATCAATGGCATCTGCATCAGGGCCCCTCTGGCCTGGAATGGGAAAGTGATCCAAATTAACGCGGCAAAAGGCCAAATCAGCATCTTACTGACTGCAGACTTTATCACTGATATCTAAGCACACACTACAGTATATTACATAATAACCCTGCTTTCCTGAAGAGTTGCAGCCCATACAACTTCATACAGAATAGAAAATGAAAAGATAAATTTAAGATATATTTAAACAAGAAATTGAGAAGGATTCTGATTGTTTTACATGTAGTTTTAGCTAAAAAATAATGATACAAGTTTCTTCTGGCTTATCTAACAATAGGCACGTGCAATGTTGAATTTACTGATGTAAAATAAAATACACACCAGGATCAGTGCTCAGTAAAAAGATTGTTTATAATTGAAGCTGCTAACAGTTATATGCTTATTGACCTTGTGATAATCCATGGCTGTGTTTATACGATGCATTAATACGGATTAACATCTGTATTGGTCATTTGGATTGCATGCAATCCCATATTACATTCCACTCAGTAATGACCTGCTCTCAGAGCTCACTTGCCTGCCTCTGTGCTGTGTTCAGTGAAAGGAAATGAAAAGGCACACATAGCCTTGAGCTAAGAGGCTACTGGTGTTCTTTAACAGTGTTTCTCCTTCATTTTGTCATAAAAATGCTATGAAACACAACAGAGATATACTATTTATTCAAACAAGCCTTAAAGGGGGGTTGGATTGATGAAATGACAATTCAAGATGAAAAGTGATGAGTGATGATGCAAGCAGTTTTGGATTACTTTTGATGTGTTGTTGTTTATGAAGGAGCCATTTCCAGAGCTAACTCTCATGTGAATAACAGGAGCTGGCTCTAATTTGAGATTCAGTTTCCTTTTCTGCCATTTTAACTATTGGTTAACAGACCTGAGGGAGCCAAAATGACTGCCTCTGTCTCCTGCCTGCTATGATCACTTCCTTGGTTGTAGTTGGTGTTGTCTGCTCAGTCATTGTTTTGCAAAGCACATAAAAAATAAGTGAAAGGTACAGATAGAGGAGTTGTTAAGTATTAAGAAAAAATAATATAAATTACTTAATAGTTTTAAGTTTTTATTAAGTGGAACCATTTATCAGTCCATATCCTTATTCTCATTTGATTTAACTGTGGGATCGCAGGAACCCTTAAGAATATCACACTTACATCTCATTTCACAGTCTCATTTACTTATATATCTGAAACTATACAATGGATCTTTATAAGGACAACTACATTTGGAAGCTTAAACTTTGTAATATGGATTATCAAGATGAATTTTCATACCTGTTGTGGGCTCTTCAAAGAGACATGAAGAAGACATAAGACATCAAAACATCCTTTAAATATGAACTGCGGCGTATTTCATTGTCATGTGTTATGGATTGTAAAAATGTTTCATACCTGTGGTGTGCTCTTGTAAAAGACATCAAAAAGAAATAAGACATTTGAGCATACCACTCATATGAACTGTGACATGTATCATTGTCATGTATTATGGATTGTCAGGATGTTTTCATACCTGTGGTGGGCTCTTCTAAGAGACATGAAAAAGAAATGAGACAGTTGTTCATCGCGTCCATTTGAACTGTGACATATATTGTTGTCATGTATTTTGGACTGTTAACATGTTTTCATACCTGTGGTGGGCTCTTCTCAAAGACATGAAATAGAAATAAGACATTTGGACATCCCTTAAATATGAACTGTGGCAAATTTTATTGTCATGTATTATGGATTGTAAGGATGTTTTCATACATGTGGTGGGCTCTTCTAATAGACATGAAAAAATAAAACATTTGGACATCCTTAAATATGAACTGTGGCATATATCATTTTCATGTATTTTGGATTGTTCAGATGTTTTCATACCTGTGGTAGGCTCTTCTAAGAAACATGAAAAAGAAATAAGACAGGTCCTTTGGAGGACCTCAGCTCAAATATTTACCATTCAGAGTCTCTAATCTAGCTGTGAAATGGAGTGATTTTTTTTGGAGAATTGGTATCTGTTTAATCCAGTGGTGGATCTGTGATTTCAACTAACTAATTATTACAGCTTTTAAGGTGGAAAAGATGGCAGTTTCATTATCATATCTACATTTTGACCCTTAAAGAAAGTAACAAATGGCTGTCATTCTGTGACCAATCAGATGAACCCTTTTTCTTCTTTCCTGTGTTCCTAAAGGTACCTTTTAGAGCAGCCAAAGGTCAACAAAAGAAAAGCTTGTCTTAACTAGATGTGAAGAGGCTTTGTCATTTTGGATCTGTGTGTGTGTGTCAAATAAAAGCCTTTTAAGATATAAATTTCTTTTTAATTTTATATTTTGTCTCTTTGGTCTTAAAATTTTTAATACATTGATTACTGGCGTCATTACAGCATGAACATTCTCATAGCCTTGGCTCTTGTGGAGCAAATGTCTAAATCTTATTGTTAAGGTGAAAGTTTCTACATACATTAGAAGACTCATGCAAACCAAAAATAAAAAAATATGGCTTCAAGTTACAAGGGTCAAAATATGACTTATCGTGCAGTATCTCTTCATTTTTTTCATACCTCTTAATAAACTTATTGTTTTTTCAGTGGGGGTCAAGTACTTTCTCCCAGCTGCAGTCATGCTTTCACTCCTTAGATGAGTTGTTATTGCACTGTTTGTTGTCTGTGAGTTTGATGTTTCAGCCTTTCATTACTGAGAGAAACACACTCCTTTTTGTGTTTAGTGTTGTGCCTAGTATTTATGTTCTTAAGCTTGTGCCACTGGCCCTCAAGTCCTAAATCCATACAGTATGGTAAGGGTTTAAACACCCTAAACCTGCTACTGAATGGTAAAATCTGCTTATTAGAACGAACATGCCTCCATACTGCAAGGCCTTGCCTGCACAAAGGATACTCTTTATAAAACTTAAGGCACAGTGGCTGAAGCCTGGCTGTGGGCTATTGAATTTAAGCTTACTATTGTAATACTGAGCCAGTAGTCTGTTGAAAGGCTATATTTTTATATAGCGGATTAACTTAATCCCTGAGATATAGCCCCAGTGCCCTGGCCTTATAGCAGCTCTGCTCTGAGAATATCTACAGTGCAGACTGCAGTGTGGTAACAGTCACGTTTCTTTTGCTCCAGGGCTTGCTGTAATTGTCAGTTTGCTATTCAGTGGAGTCACACCAGGTCCAAACCCTTTGAGACAGCTTTGACTGAGCGCCTGCTGTGATGGAGCTAAAAATCTATCGCCATAATAGCAAACCCCAGCAGTAGAGGCAGCTCGTCCCCTTCTCCTTCCCCAGGGAACTTTCTGAGCTCTGTCTCAGGTAGATCCCAAATGGGATTAGATGCATAAAAACATGCTAAATCTACACAATGACAAAGTTAATGCACTTTCCTCGACTTAAGATGTAACCTGCTGTACTATTTTTTGATAATAGGTGCACTGTTGGAGAAGAAAACTGACCTGGACAAGCGAGGAATGGGCATGAGTGATTACAGCAACGGCATGAACAAGCCCTGGTGTGTCGGCCCTCAGCACTCTCCAAAGACCTTTCCGACCGCAACACCTTTCTTGATAAGGTAAGACAAAATGCAGCTGACTCAACATCTGTTGAACCATCAGTTAAACATGATGAATGTCTTTAAACATTAAGTTAATTAATATAAATTCTTAGTAAAGTATTTTATGCCTGCTTCATAAGGGTTTAAAGGATGGCTAGGATTTTTATTGTAAAATAATTCCTGATGTCATCACAAAGTGGTATCAAGGTCACCTTTGGTGTGCATTTCTCCTGATGTGTTGCTCATTTCTTTATCCCTTTGTCAATCATTTATTTTGCTGTTGTCCAGGATGGTGTTCTGTCAGATGACACCCCTCCATCACCATTTCTGCCTTCCCCTGGCCTGAAGCTCCCCCTGGCCAACAGTAGCCTTCCTGGGCAGGGTCTGGGACAGGGCAACCCGGGGCTGGCCATGCAAAACTTGAACAACAGACAGGTAACACAGTTTAACTACACACTGTCAAATTAATTCTTGTTTTTACACAGTTCATTGGTATTTCAGATAGTAAGTCAAGTCAACTTCTACCATGTTAATGACTGAAAACCACAAAATTATAAAGACAGGACTATCTTTGAAAATACACATCAAAACATTGAAAAACTTCATTTGTGATTCTCAACATAAGACAAAGAAACACTCACATTTGAATAGATACATTTCTTTGAATTTTGAGAATACTTGACTCGTCACCTTCTATTTTTAAGCCCCTGCTATCCTTAAACAATTTCTGAAGGGTGTTGCCGTCATAGATGTATTTTATATACCCTGGGTATGTGAAATAGTCTGTGGTGTGTTGGGTTATCTGCTTATAACACAGAAAATTAAAAACCATTGTTTTAAAATTGAACAAGTTTGAGCTACATTTAAGAGCACATTATGTCATGACTGTGATAACATTCATAATCGAAATTTGTTTGCGTTCTCTTCTCCATCCGTACGCGCTCCTCTGTCTTTGTGGACTTATGTGTTTGACCTTGCCTTAAGAGCCCCTTAAAATAAGATAGTTATGTTCTGTCAAATATCAACCCCCTGAGGCAGACCTGGCCCAGAAACTGCAGCATGTCCTTGAATCCCCAAACAAAGGCACTACATTCGAGTTCATTTTTGGACTGAATTAAAACACCTCCCTGACAAAATCAAAAAGTACATCATACTTGTCTGCCTTTTACAGGCTAGCTGTCTTGGTGTATCTGATTAATCAGAATGATCAGAATTTCTCAGTGTAATAACAGACTCCTTTTAGCTGGTGTTCGGATTAAGCACAAGGTGCCGTGTGAAGTTTGACCTTGTAGGTAAATGCTTTTCAAAATAGTTTTAGACATCCCTTTGTGTGCTGGAAAATGAGAATCATGGACACATACAAGTCTTGGAGAGCACTGAATATCTTCCTCTCAATTCAGTTCAAAGGCACTCATTCAAGTAGTAAATGAATCTACCAAATAGATAAAGACTTCATATTCTGAGATAAAACTCTTGGCCCCAGATTTAAAGTGCTCTGCTTCTCTGGTAATACAAAGAATGGTATTGTATTTTAGTTCTGTTGGCTCAGTTCTTTTGTAATTGAAGCTCAAAAATGTTTTTTAAGTAATGTTTTTCAGAGGTGTTTGAGGAGGTTTCATGTACCTTTATGGTCTCTTGTCTGTAGATACCCAGTGGAATGTTTGGCAGTAGTGGAGCAGCACAAACCCGGGCCATGCAGCAGCAGCCTCCTCAGCCACCAGTGCCATCTCTCAGCTCCTCCCAGCCTAGTCTACGTGCTCAAGTGCCTCAGTTTCTCTCCCCTCAGGTAGAAACACAGCGTAATAAACTAAAGATTAGATTTATTACAGGCAGACTAATAGAAAGCTTGCAGCTTTTCAATTCTAAATGCTCTATATTGGACTAAAACCATACCAGCAGCCTATATTTGATGCAAAATAATGATGTTGATGCTTGATGTTGTAAACCTAAACTATAACTGAAAACTGTATTGCAGGGTCAAATTTTAGGAGTAAAAGGTTTATGTGTTGTGAAGTCTTCCAGGACAAAGAGTATGTGAAAGGCATAGGTTGGTTCCTACCCCCTTTGGAGATCTTAGCCCTTCTTGCACACGAGTAGTGACTTGCTTTACCTTGCCAGAAGCTGCTCTTGCACAGTTGTTGTAATGTGCAGTGACTAACTTGTCATCTCCTTGCTCTGCCCTCTCATTCTCCCCCTAACCCCTAAAGGTCCAAGCACAGCTCTTGCAGTTTGCAGCAAAAAACATTGGTCTAAATCCTGCACTTTTAACCTCACCAATAAACCCTCAACAAATGACTCTCTTGTACCAACTTCAGCAACTGCAAATGGTAAGTCGGGGTTCCTCTGTATCTGCATTAGTGGGGCAGCATGTGGTTACAGGGAAGCTTTGGGCAGAGAATGCGAAAGTTTGAGAATCCTGGTACCTAAACAAATAGATAGGGAATAAAAGCAAGCATGCTGTCCAAAATAAATTTCTCTTTTAGAATTGTATGTTAATTTTTTGGCTGTCAAACATCCAACAAATACTTAAGATTGTTTTCTTTTTAAAACTACATCAGAGGGATAAACCAAAATTGTCAAAAACAAGTATCAACCCACCTGGCCTCCATGATTAATTCTTCCCTTCTGTGTCTTTTCTGAACATTTATAAGAATGTTTTATTCTTGTTTTTGTTCTCGTAGGCGTACCAGCGTTTACAAATCCAGCAGCAGATGATGCAGGCGCAACGCAATGTTTCCGGCCCCATTAGACAACAAGAGCAGCAAGTAAGTCAGTAATTCATCATTACACCCATAAAATAACATGAAAATAAAGGGAGTTCATATATTGAGTGTGACCTCATGAACACTGACTCAATACATTGACACAATATTTCCTCTCACAAGATACACAAACATTAACAAAGACAATAGCATATGAGTTTTCACAACAGGAGAAGTTGCTTAACCTGGAATGTTTCGTCATGGGATCATGTGATTTTCTGCTAAACAGGACTCAGGCATGCTTCCCATGTGAAAGAGGGTTCCTTCTGCTTTAATTATGGTTCTTCATTCATTCAAATATCTATGCCCTGTAACTCCTTCCTTCACATTAATCCCACCCGCCCACCAAAAAGAAATTATTAAAAAGAGGATTTTGATTGATGTAGTGTAGTGACAAAGCTTATATTCCTTCCTTCCTTCTCAGGTTGCACGTACAATCACCAACATGCAGCAGCAGATCCAGCAGCACCAGCGTCAGCTGTACCAGGCGCTGCTGATGAAGCAGCAGCAACTTCCCTCTCATTCCTCCTCCTCCTCCTCCTCCGCTGGTATGCATGCCCCTGGTGGCCCCACCGGAGGCCCTGGATCTGGCAAATCAACCCTGGACCCCTTCACAGGCCCACACCAGGCTCCGGGCCTCGCAGACACACTGCACACCAAAGAGCCGCCCTCTTCGCCCAATGCCTACAGCACCTATCCTCTCTGTGAGTCTTTTGCCCTTTTCAAAGTGCCTCAACAAGCTCCATCATCTTTACACATTCACTTAAATTTTGTTAGACCGTAATATCTGTGTCTCTGTGTGCCTTCTTTCTCTCCAATATTATGCCTCTGGTACAACCTCTGGAGACAACGCAAAGCATCACAGGGGCATAAATATAACAGCTTGACTCAAAATTGTGAATAAGGTTTTGATTGGCTCTACATAAATGTTAATTATTAATATTTGGGGATTGTTTGCTCAGATCACTTGAATTTGGTATTGTGTAGCTTGCCTGTAGTGATTTTAAGTCTCTGCTGTAGCCATCACTTTTGCCATAGAATCAGTCTTATGCATGTATCCTTATTTAAGTTCAGGCCCTGCCCACACAGAGACAAAAACATCTTTGAATTGAAAATGTTCTCTGTAAAGACGGCATAGTGAATTTCCATTCACAGAAAAACACTGAGAACGTGGTGGTATATATTCCAGGCCTGTAAGTGGCACTGTAACGCTGTTGTAGACATTCACCAAAACCAGGGGAGAAGACATAGAGCATCAGAGAAATGAGAAAAGTCAAAAAACACTGACATATGCTGTTTCTCATGTCCTCTTGTTGCTCATGGTGGTTGTAGAGGAGCAGAAGATTTAGCTGTAAATTCATAACATGCTCAGTAGCTTCTGCAGCAAGAGTACAACACTGTATTCCGCCATTGTTTGTGTTGTTGTTTGTGTTCGTGCATGTGGTGTAAGGGAGAGGTGATCGTCATCGTTTCTGAAACTATCGATATTGGTTGTCTGCATGGAAACACTAAGCCGGCATTTTCAGATTTATCCACTCTGGGATTGTTTTTCAAAAAAATTTATTTTCGGGCACACAAAGCGCTGTATCCGTGTTAAAGAGACACCTGTACTATTTAAAAACTTGTGCAGATATGCCTGTATTTGTCCCTGTGTGAATGGCCCCAGAATTAATTACACCATATGCTACATTTTCTGACAACATATGAAAACCAGTACAGTTACCATCAAAAACTGTACCAACTCGTTTGTGCTTTAAACTGTGTAGTTTCAGTCATTTTGACCATTTTTTCTGAAGTTTGATCATTATAATTGTGACTAATTTGGTTATAATTCTTAAATTTTGTGTTTGCAGCTGGACTGAATCCAAACATGAATGTAAACTGCATGGAGGTTGGGGGTCTGTCCCTGAAGGAGCCCCCTCAGCCCCAATCCCGCCTGTCCCAGTGGACACACTCCAACTCCATGGACAGCCTCTCTGGCAACTCCTCAAACATGGAGAACAACCTCAATAAGCATGGTATGTTTAAGTTAACTCATTCAAACAATGAAAAAACAGTTATTCAGGAAAATATTCATGAAACTTCCCTTTTCAACTCACAAACTCCAGTCGTAATAGATCAGCCATCTCACATTTTGAATTTCTAAAATACTCAGTAGCAGACACCAGCCTGTTGTCAGTAGGAACTTTTGATGCATTTGAGGTGTCATCAGCTTTGTATTTGCAAATGTGATCTTTCACACCATCTGACTGCAACTGATTCTGAGCTAAGAATCTCACAGCTTAAAGCAACTCTGTGGGGTTGTCAGGAAGGCTACAATTCCCAGTTAAGAAGCTATGACAGATCTCATCATCTGTCATCATCTGCATTTTGTAATTTACTGAGCAAGTGCACAAACCATGAAACCACCTCTGTCCCATGTTTTTTAGAGAGGTGTACCAGGCTATGCTCCTGACCTTTTATCTGTCAGTCATTTTGCAAGCTGCAAAAAATCTTAAAACCACAAACATGTTTGAGCAGCTGCCAAAGTGTCCTGCTAAGCAGCAACACTGTAACTGACAAGTCACACCAATGACACATTGTTCAGAGTTGACCTGAAACCTGATGTTGCAAGAAACGAAGGATGTGTTATAGGTTGTCTGAATTGTTTTCAGAAGTTAAACTATGCCCTCATCTTTAAAATCCATATTGAATTGATAAATCTATTTTGTCTTTGTGTTATCTAGGTGCCATATCTGCTGGCTCTACCTTGGCCCCCCCTGGGAAGCCCCCCCAGCTGGAGGACTCATACAGCCCTTACAATCTAATGTCAAGCTCTGAGTCCCCAACCAGCCCTCTTGTGCCCCCAGACAGCTGGGGCCAGGGCAAGAGCCCCAATGAGAAGATCACCAATGGGACAAACATTAACTGGCCCCCAGGTGAGGACAAACACAGTTGTACACAGCTGCTCTCTCACTTATTTGTGGAAAGACCCTGAAAGTGGAGCAGCATAATAAGATCCAAGCATCAAGCAGTTGAATTTTTAAATCTGTACACTTATTTCCAATTATATATGTCAAAATATCTTCCATTAAGTTCATTATCACAGGGTCTGTGCAGGGTCTATTTCACTTAAGAACATATTACAAAGAGGAATCGAGTAATAACTTTAATAATTGATCCAGCAGTTGTGTCAGTCTTACTATTAAATTTGAAGAAAAATTTGGTTTGCGTTGATGCTCTATTCTTGTTTAAAACCTTTCACTAAGCCCGTCATTGTGCTTCTGTAGAGTTCTGCCCAGGCGTGCCATGGAAGGGCCTTCAGAATATTGACCCCGAGAATGACCCAAACATGACGCCTGGCAGTGTCCCCAGCGGTCCCACCATCAACACCAACATCCACGACGTTAACCGTTACTTGCTGCGGGACAGGAACGGAGGTACGAAAAGAGGCAAGACTGAATACTCAGACATTACCCTGAAAACAACAGGAGGAACACCCTGAACATCATGACCACAACACACGCACTTCTTGTGCTTGTTTTGATACATTCTTAAGTTGTCAAAATGTTTAATACATCACAAAATAACACCTTAATTATCTTAATGTTGGATAGTAAAATGAAGTACCAAATTAAATCATATTTAAGCCAAAAAGTGTGACAAAAAGAAAGAGAATGTAACAGTTTGCCTGCATTTTTGGGAGGAAAAATCTAACTAGAGAAGACAAATAACTGGGTGCCTGTTATTTATTACTATGGTTTTAAAAAAATGTAGATTAACTGAACTTGCTATCATGAAAATCCCTGAAGTCGCTTTTTTGTCCCTCTGTCTGCTCACACACTGTTGCATCTTTGATCTTGAAGCCACTTCCCCAGCTCCTCCACTTCAGAATGTGTCTCTGCCTCCGACCAGCAGCGACTGGCCAGTCAGTGGTTACTCTAGCTCTTTCGGTCTGTCGTCCTCTGATGGAGACAGCTCAGGTACACATCTAGAGAGCTCACCCTCTGTGTGTGGACCTGCTAAACACCTCTACCACGTAGGAGCTTTCCCCACTTCCAGTACCCTCGACCTTACCTCACTCCTGGCCTGTATTTATTACCCTTTTACCCTCCACTCCTCCTCTCAACCAAGTCATACCAAAACTTGTGTCAAATAGACAACGCCTTAAAGCTACAAAGAATGTAACTTCTCCTTAACATGACCTATAACCCTCTGTGCTTTTTTTTTAACCCAAACCACAAAAAAACCTCAACCTAGCTGAACATGCCTTAAGTATTGCCCCCTTGTTTTTGTGTTTGTGTGTGCCTTTATGGAACAACTTATAAAAAAAACTCAGGTTGATACTTTGTGATATGTTTTTGCATGTATCAATTTTGAAATGCTGTTTGATCACTTCAATTATGTCTTTGTCTAGAATTTTACTTTCTAGGGGAGTATAACCAGAGTTTCAAAATTGAAAAAGAAAAGTAATATTAGTTTGATGTCAGCACCAACAAATCTCTTCTTCAGCTAGTATGTGTGCCTTTTATATAACTCCTTTGGATTTTTGCCGCCTTCGCATCCAAAGGATTTTACATTGTTTTCTTCCTGAATTTGTCACTTTTTTGTATGTGTTTGAGTTCTTTATGATGCACCTTATGATGTGAAGGTCAATTCAAGCCCTCTGAATCACATACTGTTCTGATTGAACCAAAGGAAGTCTTATTTTATGCTTGTTACCTTATATTGAAAATAGTCATTTAATTGCTTTTCCTCCTTGTCTTCTCCCAATATAAAGGTAAACTATCTGACATGAAGTCTACCTGGTCACCAGGGCCAATTTCCCAGAGTCAAGCGTCTCTGTCTCATGAGCTATGGAAAGTTCCTCAGGGGCCCCGCAGCACTACGGCCCCATCCAGGCCCCCGCCAGGCCTCACTAACAACAAGCCTGCCTCCACCTGGGGTGGTAATTCGCTAGGCCTCGCACAAGGCTGGAGCGGCTCTTATTCCTCTGGTGAGTGTTCTTCTACGAACCAAAATAAAGTCTTGAGTTTTTTGGAAAAGTTACCAACAAGACCAGTCTGAAGCTTTCGTGATCAAAGACTCCACTAAATCAATTAATCTTTTAGTGACTGCTCTACAAATAAACTCTGTGAATTTGAATCTTTTCTGAGCGTATCCACACTTGAGACCCTTGGGACAGTGCATTAGGGCCTTTGTGAGAAACAAACATGCAAATAACTGATTCATCATTTTTACAAAACTCTAAACTTTTTAATTTACAAAGTTTAAATTATAAGCCCTATTTTGATATTTGAAAATATGAAATAGCCTATTGCATGGAAGTGAATCATACCAGATGAAGTGGTTTGCTTTGATAGAGGCCTGCAGGCCTGACTTGAACGAAGTAATAAAGAAATGCTTGTGGTTTTAGCCCAGAATCATCACATTATCATGCGCATCCAGACTTTGAAGAGACAGTGCTGTAAGTAAGGGCTAGTCAGAATTAAAAACTAACTGATTCAGAAAAAGAGATATTGGCAGCTCATCCAGACCCTTAGCACACAGGGCAGATGTGAGACAAAATGTTCAAGTTTATAAAGTCAAAATTTAAAACACAAAAGACTGGGCATTTTATTTTTTCACATGGAGGTACAAGTTCTTAAACTCAAAAATTCTGTTTAGTTTGACATTAAATTTCAGTTTCTTTCCACAAAAAATAACAGATCCTTTCCTGTTATTATTGTTGTTGTTATTATTTTAAGAACTGCCCTAACAAGCAGTGGTTTACTCTCTGGTTTTAACTTAAGATCTACTTTAGTGAAATCATCAGTACAATTCTAAACGCATTGATTACTGAGGACACCACTCATATTACTGCAGAAAATGAATCTATGATAATATTAATGCTTTGAAATTCTGATCTACACTCTGGATCAAAATCTCAAGACCAGTTGAAAAATTGTAGGAACTTGCATTTTGCACTGCTGGATCTTAAGAAGGTTTCAAGGAGAGCTTCAAAATGCAAAAAGAAGAAGTGGAAGTGACAGAAAAACATTTTTGAGCAGGCAATTTATTGAAAACTGCATTTAACCCTCACACCTGAATGGCACTGGGGGTGTACTTTCTTCAGTAATTTCACTGTGGATATGATTTTCTCATCATATTTAGTACAGGTGTGAATCAGTTTTTACTAATCTTCAAATTGTATAAACAAATCTTAAATCACACCTTTCTACACTGTGAGGCAAGTAATAGTTACACAGAGCCTTAAGGAGACATTTTTGTTCTTCACAATGCTCGCCTGACAAAGGACTTCTTCCAGGAGAATAATGTCACTCTTTTGGACCATCTTGTGTGTTCCCCTGACGGAAGTCCAATTGAGAACATTCAGGAATGGATGGCAAGGGACATTTACAAAAATGGACATCAGTTCCAGACAGTGGATGCCCTGTGTGAAGCCACCTTCACCACTTAGAGCAACACTTCCAGCAGCTTCCTGTAAACACTTGCATCAAGCATGCCTAATGAACTTCTGAAGTGATCAACAAGAACAGTGGAGCTGCTCATTACTGAGTCCGTTTTTGACACTTTGGTAAATCACGATACTTTGGCTCCTAGTTTGTCAGAATGTTCTCACCAAGCAGGTACAGAAGATGTGAAGGTGTGGTAAAGTTCACAGCTGTATCAGAGCACTCACTGCTCTTTCAATATAGGAGGCAGATGAACACACCCTGTTAAACTGACATCCTGAGGCTTACCACCTTAGTAAGAAGCTCATTTAAACATTGTGTATGTGACCTTGTTTTGACATTTTTTGTTTCAGTTCAAGCCACTTGAAAAGGGAAGCGTAACTCTGGTGATACAAATAAAAATAGTGTGTGGAAAAAGATAACGAGGGGCTGAAAGTCACATTTTGTTTGTTGTTTAGAAACTTCAACTCGTCGGCTTTTATCCCAGAGCTAACAGCTGGACAGAGACTATGAAAGATCACCAACACAAGTATTCATAAAAAACATTTATACTTTTAGTTTCTACTCTACTGTAAATATATTGTCTTTAAGTTATATTTGTTTATACTCCTTTAATACAGCATTTGTCTTTCGAACCAACCTGGTAATGAAAACAAAATTGCTTGTAATGTAATACCAGCCTCCTTTTTTTAATTTTTTTCTTTCACACCCTCTCAAACATGGGCTTGTTTCATAATGTTGGACTGTCTCCATATTTCTGTTGCAGAGGGAACCACCTGGAGCACTGACTCTAACAGGACCAGCAGCTGGCTGGTGCTGAGAAATCTTACTCCACAAGTACGTACATCATGAAGCTTATTTTCTTTAACCGAATAACCCCTCCAACAAGTAAATAGCTATGAAATTGAGGATTCTTTGTTTGCTTTTTCATCCCCAGAAGGCACTCATAGTTACAATGAATGTTTGGTAGCAGTCAATTATCTTATATAGTGTGTGGTGTTAAAAATGTAGGTAAACAGGTGAGCTAGAAATTACTGTAAAAGTAATAATTGCATGAGAAAATTCAACAAAATTTTGATTGAAATTTCTTAAAACAGAAAGCACTCTTTGACCTAATAGACATTATACTCATTTTCACTAAAGCCATACTTGCTTTTCATGATCTCTCTTTCAGCATATTTAGGTTTATCACTCTGAGAAAGTGACCTCTGTCTTTTGGGAGTAACACTCTTGGGATTTTTCTCAATATTTATACAGTGAAATAACAATGAATGCATCATAGAGATTAGATTTAAAGTGAAGAGTTATTTACCCTTGTTTGAGTTTAATAGTTTTGTGGTGGAGCTGAACAATACATAGTTTTACATCACAGTGACTTTGTACTCAAGCCCAGTAATTAGATCGCAGCATGTGCAATTTTAGTATTGTTATCATGTTTAAAGGGGAGTTTTAGCTTTTTATTTTTGTTAGCCTTCTTTAGCTGTGATCATGGAAATACAAAAGACCTTTTGTTGACACACACAGCGTCCTCAAAAATGGTCTTATCCAGGACTACAACTGAAATTTAAAACATGGGGTTGCTTGTTGAGAATTAACTTTGAATGTCATCAGGACTGGTCAGTATGCTTGCAAAATGTTGTCAATTGAAAGCCACAAAATTATTTCTGAAGTTTATGAAGAAAAATGACAAAGAAAGACCTGTGGGCCTGGTCAGAGATGGGTTTCTTGTAAATTAGCATACCATCTTAAAAAGTGGGTTTTGGTGTTAGAAATGTGAATAATAAGACCCCTTGGTTTTCCCTGTTGTAAGTTTAAGGTACCTTGATTTATATGCAGAGAAGAAAAAATCGTCATGAAAACTGAAGAGAAAAGAAAGCTCTCAGACGCACTAAAATAACAATAAAGGAAAAGTATAGAGCAGGACATAAGAATAGAATAGAAGTCTTTTTTTGTCATAACAGTTTGTAGCGGTTATTGTCTCAGATGGTGCTCAAGCAACATTTAGAAGACAAATAGGATAAAATATAAAAAGGGTGTATCAAAAAATATATATATACAGAATGTATTTGTGCATATATCTAGAGGAAGTAATAAATATGTATATGCACACATATCTATCTTAGTATACATGGTATACATATTAGGCTGTGGATTATTGTACCAACTATAGTTCTGTTAGGTAAAAATGTGTTTCTTTTTCTCGTGTGCTTCAGATCGACGGCTCAACTCTTCGGACCCTGTGCATGCAGCACGGCCCCCTCATCACATTCCACCTCAATCTTACACAGGGGAACGCCGTGGTGCGCTACAGCTCCAAGGATGAGGCTGCAAAGGCCCAGAAGTCTCTGCACATGTAAGCCTCATTAAGTCTCAAACATCTGCCAAAAAAATCCTCAAAAATCTAAATATATTTGCCTCATACTGAAATAGAGAAGAAAAAAGTGTGTCACACGCGGGTGAACAAGTGTTCCTCCTTCCTCTAATGGTGCTTTCCCATGCTGTCAACATTCAGTGTTTTGTCTTAGTGCTGTGGGAAGGTGATTTCATTATTTGGTAAGTCACACGATTGAGGAGGTGGGGAGGTCAGGCTGAAGTCAGCTGTGTAGTTATGTTTCTGCTGTTGTGAGAAACAAAGTAAAATATAAAGAGACATGAGTGTGGTGTAACTTGGGGGCTCATCACTTGTGTTTATTTTCATCTGTTTCAGATTTGTCCCTAATTTGTTTCTCTAAAAGTGGAGGCCCCCTGCAGCTGGTTGTCATAGAAACAAAATGCAAGAAGTGTGACCTACTTTTCATGATCAGCCTCACAGAATATGGTTAGGGCAGTGTGTTAGAAGGCATAGTAGCATGATGAAGTCCTACAAACGGAAGTCTTCACTAAAAAGCATATTGAGGGTATGCTGTGCCATCTGTGCTTAAGGAAATGAATGAAATGAAAAGTTTCCCTTCTCATTTCTGGTTAAAAGTTAGTTATTATTACTTTTCAAATATATATGCCCATGGCCTATCCAAAACACTAACACTCTGACATGAGAAAAATCCTCCAGTTGCTCCATTTTTGAAGACATTTTCTGCTCAGTCTAATAAAAACCTTATCATAACGATGTTATTCTGAGATATGCTACCTTCCCTAGATTACACACACCACCCTGGACCACTGCTGGCTCCAAGGGAACGAACATGTCTAGGCATGTTTGTGTGGGTCACAGTAGACATTAGAGCACTGCAAAGCTGTGGCCACATCTACTTTTTAATAGGGGCATGGCTAAAAACAGCTCATGAGGATTTACCCCAGGGTCACTTTTCCATATAACGTTCAGTGGATTTGTTCGCTTCAGGGCAAAGTTGTGCCATTGTTGCAGCTTTGTCAAACAGCTGCCAAGACCCTGTGCATGCAGTGCTTCCTGTCACCTTGCCTATTGTTGCACTATGACCTGAAAATACACAACCAGTATTAAGGAATAACATTCTGAGCTTGAAGCACTTTGTCTGTATTTTGAGCAATAAAATAAAGATTAAGCTGTGCTTTGGCTGCGTCACATGACACTGGCATATTGACCAGGGTATTGTGTGACAGTAGCACAACACAGACTTGAATCTGTTAGGGGGACCAGATGCTGGCAGTCCTAGTAATGCTAACAGTGGGCAAACTCTGCTCGATATTACCAGTGGATGCTATTTCAGCTTGATTACTGGTATGATGCTCAGCCAAATTTAAGCCATAATGCACTGATTTTTTTTTGGTTTGTTTCCCTTGTTTGGTCTGTCTTTGGTTAGGATGGCTTTCACACCCTTGGCAAACCAAACTGTAGTTTGTTTGGAAGTGATCTGAGACCCTCATTTTCAAGCTGACCAGAGTTTGGTTCTTTTTTTCCACCGGAGTTAGCAGGGCCTTTCACACCACCCCAAATCAATCAAACTACCCATAAAAGTGGACCAGAGTTCACCAAACCTGTTCAGTGTGAAAGCAACCTGAAACATTCTGAACATGGCTAAAATAAAAAAAAAAGTGAATATCTATCTCTTTATTGAAGAAACTCCAAAAATCAGTATGTTCTGGAGACATCTGAAACAAGTTACTTATCAAATAGGGCTGTGGGATTATGGCAAATATTATAATCCCAATTCTTTTAATTGACATTGACATCAAGATTATAAAACATGATCACTCACTGATTTTACATTTACCACATGCAGTCACTGACCTTAATCACACAGCACTCTCTTTCAGAACGTAAAAGAACAAGCTATAAGTAAAATTTAATTAAACAAAATAAAATTATGTAAAGCATTTTGGATGGAAAATAGACAAAACAACTGCAACATAAGTGGCTTAGTAATCTTCTAACTTTGGTTATTCAGTGGTCATAATTGTAGGAAGCAGTAATTGTAATTGAAAAGCAATTAATTGCCTACCTCTATTAATTAATAGAGTAAAATGTGAGGTATTTGAAACCAATGAATTATTTGCTTTCTGATAGGTGTGTGCTTGGAAACACCACCATCCTGGCAGAGTTCGCAGGCGAGGAGGAGGTGAACCGCTTCTTTGCACAAGGCCAGTCACTAGGGGCAAACACCACTAGCTGGCAGGCCAACCAGGGAACCAATCAAAACCGGATGGGCGGGACAGCGCAGTCCCACTCTATTGGCCAGTGGAGCAGCGGCAGCGGTGGAGGCAAAGCCAGCGGAGGCGACCTGCTGTGGGGCAGCGTGCCCCAGTACTCCAGCCTGTGGGGTCCACCCAACGGAGAAGACGCCCGTGTGATTGGGAGCCCCACCCCCATTAACACACTGCTGCCTGGAGACCTGCTGAGTGGGGAGTCGATGTAGGGCCATGCCACGACACACTAAACCATCCAACCCAGCACCACCATGTCATGTAAGCCATCGGTGGAGGGTGGGGTGGAAAAAAAAGATATTCAATATGAGCAGGAGCAAAACCCAAGCAAATCATGTGGCGATAATCAGTATCAGTTAGAACTATTTTGAACTGTGAATAGTGAATCAGAAGGTGGAGGTCCAAACCACTCAGACTGCAGACCTCCACTCTTTCTGTTTCACTCTCTTCTTATTTGTTTAGTTTACCTTTTTTGGAAAGAAAAGTTCTTTTTATTTCTTTTGGTATTTTTGAAACATCATATAAAAACTGAAACTTAAACAAGACACAACACAAAGAAACCTTTTAAGTGTTTTAGTTTTTCCATAAGTATACATGACATTCTGTGTGAAGTGTTTTTAGGAGAAGCAATCAAAGCTGCCATCTGAGACTTTCCTTTTCCCTCCAAAAGAAAAAAAAATCATCCCAAAACAAGACTGAAAAACAACCATTCCCAGCATGTCCATGGCCAATGACGTGGTTCAAAGACCTTTACTAGTTATGTTAATGTTTCTTTCTCAGCACTAATATTAGCCTTAAGTGCTCTCTGGCCCAGGTCCTTCCCAAGCCGCCTTTTTTAGTTTGTTTTGTAACTGAAGAAATAGCTGAAATCTTGCACAGTTTCACCTCTGAGCCAGCTAGTGGTACAGGACACGATACGGGCAGACAGAAGGCCTGGCCACGACTGGCCCACCAATCATCAGCTCGATTATTTTATCTCTTCTTCTCAAAGGGATCGACACAGCTCTTTAATGTCTTTTTTCTTCTTGTAGATCTAGAAACAGGCGCTTTTTTTATTATCTATCACAACATATAAGCTGAGAGAAGATTATTTGTAAACCTCGTTGTGTGTCGCCACGGTGGCACCTAATCATTAACGTCTGCAAGCCTACATCCTTCTGGTCACCTTTAATTGGAACCCAGTCGCTTACTGGTGCTTTTTTGAATTTTTTAATTGTCTTATTTGTTCTAAAGCCCAGCGGTCTGTGTGGGCAGCCAGTTTTCAGAAGAAAACCAGAAAAGAACAGAATTTCTCCTTCATGTGACAGTTACATTGTGCAATATACACCACAGACCTTTCTTCCGTCCATACTCGATGTCCTGGAGCTGGTTTCTCTTTTGTTTTTATTTTTTGATTGTTGCTGATTGCAGCAAAGGACTTTGGAACTTCAGAAAGAAAAAAAAACGTACTCCCCTTTTGAAAACTTGGATTCCCTCCAGGCCTCCAATCCCTGTGAAACTGTTGAGAAAACTCTGCAAAGAGGAAGCAGCAGCTGTTGGAGAGTGACACTGGGTACACAATAATGCGCACTTCCTCTCTGCACGCCACAGCCACATCCAACAGAGACTGAATCCACGATGGG
>JBAMNC010002420.1:0-29986 GCA_037902135.1 Cetoscarus ocellatus
ATCATCACATACAGTCCCAAAACATCAACATCCAAGTCCAGATTACCAATTACCAGGTCCAGGTTATTAGTGTGTGGGTTTAGCTTGTCAGTGTCTGGGTCTAAATCATTAGTGTCCAGGTCCAGATCATTGGTTTCTGAGTTCTGCTTAAAGAGTCTAGGTCCAATCTATTAGTTTCCAGGTCAATATTATCGATGTTCATATCTAGATCCTTTGTGTACAGGCCCAGCCAATCAATATCTGGGTCCAGAATGCCAGACTACAGACCCCCATTATAAATGTCCAGGTTCAGATCATTAGTGTAGAGGTCTAACTACCAATGTCTGTTACAGATCATCACACTACAGGTCCATCTCAAGAGTGTCCAAGTCCAGGTCATCAGTGTGGGATTCCTGCTTGCAGTGTCTAGATCCAGCTCATCAATGTCAAAGTCCAAATGATTAGTGTGTGGGTCCAACTCATCCATACCTATGTCTAGAATATTGATACTCTAGTCCAAATCGTTAGTGTGTGGGTCCATCTCATCACTGTTTAGGTTCAGCTCATTATGTCCAGATCCAGATAATAAATGTACAAGTCCAAATCATTAAACTTCAGGTCAGTTTCTGTGTTCAGCTCCAAAGATGGCCAACAAACATTTTACATACTTGAACACCAGTGCCAACAGAGTTAAGCGCTCTATCTTACTGTTAGTCTTCTTAAACCTCTAAATTCATAAAGACATACAGAAAAAGTTTATTTGCCGTGAATACTGCACATAAAAAATCTTAAGGAAATCATTGTAAAAGGTATCACATGATCAAACTGAATTCATTTTGGAAAGATTTTAGTGAATAGAATAGAATAGAATAGAATAGTTCACATATCAGACTGTGGATTATTGCACCAGGATGAAAGTATAACTTAAAGTAATCACTTTAGGTGAACTAATAATTGAAGAACTGCAGAGAGAGACACAGAAGTCAAATGTCAGACATTTCAGTTCACTATGAAATAAAAGCTTGCCTAGTCACACCTCTGCATTACTTTACCTCTGAATTAATCATTTAATATGCTCTTTCACATAATCAATCAATCCAGCTGACTCTCTTTCAGCACTTTCTCGGTTGATACTTTAAAAGTGTTGCCACACTTGCCCTTGAGAGCCTTCCGCCAATTTGTTATACTGCACAATCAAAGATTTATGAGAGCTGGGCTGTGTAGCCGATCCAATTTGCACGTAATATGCTTAATAGCTGTAATATCTGCTATTTGAATAAACGCTTGGTGCGAGCCGGGGCCCGTCGGATGAGTCATAACAAAGATAAAGCACCCAGTGTCACCAAGGGCAAAGGCCCCCGATGATGGATTAAAGAGTTATTAAAGGACTGCATCCGAAAACAGGCTAATTCCAGGTGTAATAAAACAATCAAAGATGTTTACCTTGAGACGATCTCTTATTAAAGCTGCAGCTCTGCTCTGGTGATGAATGACTCCACAGAGGGGAGGAGATTTGGTGACTTTTCACGGACACTATTGATTAGACCTGGGAAGTGACAGTGACAGTAAAATAGCCTGGGACGGAGAGTGCACTGTGGAGTTTGTTTTTGTAAACATTATAAATCTTTATTCTGTGCATTACTGTGTGTGTCTTATGGTTATTTAAACATGCTAATGCAGTTCCAAACTATAAGGCAATTATGGGCTTTCTGTTCTGCCAAACTGACATAACAGTTCACATCACTATTTTTCCACTAATCCAAAGTTTTCTTGTACTGGCTGGTTTACAGGTCATGCTATGATTGTCCCTTTAGTGTTTTGCTTTAAAAGTCATTTACATAGACATACAAGGCGGATAAAATTATCCCCTTTTCTGCCAGCTTTGGAGCTAAAGACAGAGGCAATACTGTGGTGAGATGGGAGAAAAAGAGCCAGTGAGGGAGTGCAATACTGTGTGGATCTCCCACTGTACCATACTCTTTTAAGCATCTGCAACAGCATAGCACAATATAAGTTAACTGATATTTTAATGACTAATATGAGTGCCATAAGGCAAAATGATGGTAGTGCTAGGATGAAAGCATTTTGTAAAACATGGAGGTCTTACCAATCAACAGTTTTTACTTTGAAAAGGACCATGAAGTTATAGAGTTCTTTATGTTCACGCCCAGGACCTGCTCATAGACAGAGCTGTTTCCCACTGAAGCTGCTTCTGAAGATGTTAGCATCTATGCTACCTATTCATGATAAGTACCTTCCTGCTGTCGTCTCACTTGTAGCTCCAACCTCTTATGGCTCCAAAGGACTCGGATTGGCCCATGTCACTTTGTGTCACTCACAGTCATTGTAGATTGGAGCTTGGCAAAATGGATATGTCTCATTGCAGACATTGAATCAGGCAGATCCTGTTGTAGTGCAAGATTACAAATATTTGCAATCTTGTTTTAGCCCTGTCCACAACTTCTGTCTGCCAATGTTGTTTCAATGCTAGCCACAGATAAAGCATATTCCACACAGACAATAATTAAGCAGGAAAGATTTAAAAAAAAAAAAAAACAGTGTTTAAAATATGCATTGGCACTGAGATACAGAAACATCCTGAGTGGGATGATGTGAAAAGTGTTACAAGAGGTCCTTGTACAAATTTTACATTACAAATTGTTTGTATCACACGCTCGCCCAATTCGACACTCGCACAAAAACCCACTCAACCTCAGCTTTATTTCCCTGGACCGAGCACACAATTGGAACACCATGTGAGAATGCATGGACATTTTTTGTACCTTGATATCTCTGTTGGCCTGCCTCAGGAAATTGTGGGAAATGAACTCTTTTGGCCTGAAGCATTACCATAGAGATGAAGCTTAAAAATGCAGAGCGAGAGCAGGGCATGCAGGCCAGCAAGCTGCGGAAGTGATTATAGACATTGCTTTTTCTACTTTTTATTATTACACTTACACTGTCTCTACACCAACCGTTAGTGTCTATCAGTCTTAATAACAAACTCGCCCTCCTCAGCCTTGCCCTCTCTCCTTGCCTCTTTTTTATTCATGCAAAGATGCCACAGTGTTCCACAAAATAGTCTGCAGCAGCGGTGAAAACGTTGTTCCTGCATGACAGACTCTCACGTCGTCGCCCTAAAATTGAAGGAGCACTTCAGAGGATTTAACAGAGGACATGGACAACAACGGGAGGTTATCCCGTCTTACTTGGAACAAAATAACAAACAGCGGGCCAGTCGAATATCTGCTGTTTTGAGTGAAACAAGATGACGTTACAAGAAGTCTGGAGACACATTTATGTGTTTGTTTTCTGTCCATTTGATTAACACAACAGGATGAACTGCCAAGTTTTTTAGATTGTGTGCTGGCAGAATGGTATGTGTGGTCTGTCAGGTCCAAAACAGGGAAACTTTGCCTGATAAAACAGGAATTAGACTTATTCCAGAACAGTTCTCACCAATGATTAGATAAGTGCTGGATAGTTAACTGTTACCAACACAATCTGGCAAGTAATTGATTTTTGCAACACTGTCCTTACCTGTTAAAACACACACTTGTCTTGTGCTCATGAGAGGCTCTAGCCTTAGTAGCAGGGAACTAAAAGTAGAGGTACAAAGTGATTCGTTCCACTCAACAGAATCAAGTCCTCAGCATGTTTCCCTCTGATACATGAAGACCAGTGCAAGGCAGACCAGCACACATATATGCAGAGAGGCACCCCCACAGCCCCCAAATGTAGCCTGTGAAAGTAAATGACTACACAGCACTTGGGTAAACGTGAGCCCTCTCCTCTTAGTATATGCACTGGCTTGTTTCAGGAGGGTTTGTTTCAGAGGGAAGAGTGACGTGTGCTCAAAGATGCATTCAAATAATTTTTCTTTTTTACGTTTCTATACAACAACAAACAAAGCAAACCAATATTCAATTAAATACAAAACAAAGACAAGATATCCATTGATTTCTCTTTCTTTTTGTTTAATCTTTACTTATTTTGAATTTGATGCTCGCAACGTGTTCCAAAAAAAGCTGGGACAAGGGCAAGAAAGGCTGGGAAGGTTGAGAAAGTTAAAAAACACATAGGTTCACCACTTTGTGAGCAACTGCTTAAGCAAACAGTCCAGCCGTTTAAGCATAACTTTTCTTAATGTACAATTCAAAGGAATTTAGGGATTTCAACACGTACAGAGAATCCAGAGAAATCTTTGCACATACGTGGACAGGACAATGACCCACTCTGAATGCCTATGACCCTCAATCCCTCAGGCAACATTGCATTAAAAACCAAAATCATTGTGTAAAGAATATTCCTATGTGGGTTCAGGAACACTTTGGAAAACCATTGTCAGTTAACACAGTTCAATTATCTAAGTGTGGGTTAGAACTCTACCATGCAAAGTGAAAGTCAAATATCAGCAACACCCAGAAACACTGCTAGCTTCTCTAGGCCCAAGCTCACCTTAGATGGACCATCCCGAAGTGGAAAAGAGTGCTGTGGACAAATGAGTCCACATTTTCGAAATTGTTTCAGGAAATCATTGTGTCCTCTGGGCTAAAGAAGAAAAGGACCATCTAGATTGTTATCAGCGTGAGGGCACCATTAAGGCTGAAAGGTACATACAGGTTTTGTGCTGCCATCTAAGGAATGTCGTTTTCAGAGATGTTCCTGCTTATTTCAGCAAGACTATGCCAAGGCACATTCTGCATGTGTTACAACGGCATAGCTTTATAGTCTGTCTCCTATTGTCTCCCTTTGAAAATATGTGGCTCATTATGAAGTGCAAAAAAATGACAATGAAGACTCTACATTGTTCAGTAACTTAAGTCGTTAAAAGTGTTGTAAAAAAGGAAAGGTGATGTTACACAATGGTGGTAAACATACCCCTGTCCCAGCTTTTTTGGGAACATATGCTCAACAACAAATTCTCAATGACTGAATGTAATAAGTCTTGCAGTGTATTCAGTTGAATATAGGTGAAAGAGGATCTGTAAATCATTGGATTTTGTCTTTATTTATGTTTACACAACATCCCAAATTAACTGTGTGTGGGGGTGTGTGTGGCAGTTGTGACACTTATTTGAAATCCCAGTTCTTTAACGTAGGAACTACACATCAGCTTTTTCATCTGTCTGAGATGCCAAGAGCCGTGACAAAGTGTCAGTAAAATGACACATGAGAATAAGCTGGAAAAACGTTGTCTGTTTATTTAGCCTGAGGTCGTTGCACACCTGTTGGGCATTGCTGAGAATGTTTTATGTATCCGTGGTGGTCAAGGCTATCCTGTTTTCTGGTTGTCTGCAGTGGCACAGAGTACGGGGGGGAGCAGACGCAAACAGCATCGACAAATCGTTTAAAAAAAATAAACAATCCAAAAAGGCCAAGGACCTTCCTGGGTCTCAGCTGAAGATTCTAGCTACTGTTACTGACAAAATCATCCATGTCATCTCTGCCAGCGTCCCCCCACCCACTCCATGACATGCTGGTCAAGCAGAGCAGGAGTCAATACAGTGGCGTGCACTGCAGAGTGCCAGAGGAAGTCATTGTTGCCATGAAACTTTTCGACTCCTTGCTTAAAGTGTCAGACATTTTGAGTCAATACGCTGGAACTTGGACTTATTTAACCCTCTGTTTGCAACATTAATTATTGTCCATTTCGATTTTTTTTGTATGTATGGTCCCTACTTTGTAAAATATGTCTCTTACTTTAGAACAAAGCATTGCATATCTGCTATGCGACCAAATTTCCCTTGAGGGAAAGAACAAGTTATTGTTATTCCTATAAACAAGAACTAACTTTTTAACTTTGACAGAGGACCCTTGTGACTTTATGCATTAATATAAATTGGTATGTGTGTGAGTCTTTGCACTTGAGCAACAATGTGGAAAGAAAATGTAAAACAACAGAAAATGCTTTGCTTTTCTCTCAGCTTTTTCACAAACAGAAAACATGTCTGTGGATTTGCGTATACTTGCAGTAACTTAACATTTGAATCTCAGTCTCTAATCTCTCATCAGTCCCTGAAAGTAGTGCAGGAGGTAGAACCTCATCTTCTTTTGAATCATTTACTAATCACAATGCAGGAGGTAGACACCCTCTCTACGTTTAAGGGTAGACTTAAAACCTCCCTTTTTGATAATCTTTAAGTTAGGGCTGGCTAAGGCCTGGGCCAGCAAATAGTGAAGCAACAAGTGGCTTAGACTTTCAGGGGATTTGGCACACTGAGCTCTTCCCTCTCTCTATCTCTACCTCTCCACCCTCTCTCTACCTGTTCTTGTCCCTGGTTTTTGTTTTCAGGCTGCTCAGGATGGTTAGTGTGGATGGCCTGCTGCTGTGGACCTACATATCTTCAGCTACTACAATTGCAAATATTTGACTGTTCTTTCAAT
This sequence comes from Cetoscarus ocellatus, assembly GCA_037902135.1. Classification (NCBI taxonomy): domain Eukaryota; kingdom Metazoa; phylum Chordata; class Actinopteri; order Labriformes; family Labridae; genus Cetoscarus; species Cetoscarus ocellatus. Next base: position 6,367 of record JBAMNC010002420.1, read on the forward strand.
CCCATTCCACGACCATTACAGTTCTTCATATCAACCTCAGAGTGATCAGTAAATTAAAATACACGGTAGTTCTTGCAAATGTCACACATATATCACTATAGCCATGAAAACTAACAAGGACGACCTGCTGCTGTGGACCCGCTTGACTCAAAGTGCTTTATCCTGCATAAACCATCAACAGAACTGATATCATTTGACAGAAATAATGTGAAGTATGGCACTGACTGACTCTTTTGTAAAGTGTCTTGAGACAAGATGTGCTGTGATTTTTTGCACTGCACAAATAAAGACTGATTGATTGATTCGCAGCCTGTACAAAATGCTACGCAAGCATGTGGAAATATGTGGAAATTCGGGGTTTGGCCACCCTTCATTAGAAAGATAGTAAATATCCAATCTCATTAAATCCACTTTATTTACATTGCACATTTTAAAGAGCAGTCTAGTTTACCACAGTGCTGCACAGTGAAAACCAAGCACAAAAAATAACAGAGTAAAATAGAAACTAGGTAAAATAAAGAAAACTAACACTAAAAAACAAATGATAGAATACAATAAAGATTATACAAATGTACATAGCAAATAAACACGCAAAAAAAAAAAACGTAACAACACAGACAACATTTTTTTTAAAATGAAAGCCAACTTAGAAAGACACAAAGACATAAAAGAGGGACTGCACAACTCTCATGCTCAGTGAAAAGCAAACAAGTAAAGTTGTAGTTTAAGTAGTTTTAAGACGTGACTAAACTAAACTAAACTAAGATGTGATTTAAAAGTAGGTAAGGTGGGGGACATTCCAATTTTAAGAGGTAGGTTGTCCCATAATTTAGGGGCCACAACAGAGAAGAGTCGGGGACCTCGAGGCATTAGAAACACGAAGAAGAAGCTGCTCTGCAGACCTCAAAGACCTTGAGGTCAAAGACATGGACAGGAAATATATAGTCTAGACTTACCCACAATCTGGGACATGAATTAAACTTACTGACAAAAGAATGAAAAGTTGTATAGTTCGGAAGTGGTAAAAACTGGACTAGCCCCATAAATACATTTCCTAAGGTTTAGAGGTTGATGTTACCTGCTACTGGAGAGCTGGTAGTTATCATATTAGTCTGGTGCTGGCCCATCTTCATTGGGTCATTGTTCAGGTCACAGCGGACATTAAGTGCTTTTGCAGACTAGTAAATAGTCTATAGCAGTGTCTTCCTGTGCTTAACAGACCAGGTGGATCCATGTGCCCCTGTGTGTGCGCTGCCCTCTCAGGGGACTGGTCTTTTAAGTATCAGCAAGGTCAGAAAGGAGGCAGTCAGTGAGCATGATGGACCAATCGACCTCCAGGACAGGGTTTATCAGCTACAGCTAGAGATTCACTTGTTTACTGTGGCACATAATCCTCTAGTTGCGTTTTGACACATAAAAGACACGCCATCTTCAGTTTGAATTTGATAGTCAGTGATGGGCCGAGACATGACGGAGGCTTTTGTCTTCTTTGATTTTACAGTGTAATTACAGACTGTCGTGACTAACATGAGGGCGTATTTAAATGTCATTATGTTATCTGTTAGTCTGTCTATTAACTTGATATGTCTAACTAAAGCAGAGCTGTTATTTTTGATGAGGAATCTTAAAAAGCAGTCTCTGGAAACCACATCACAGGAGAGGTAATTAACTGCTTTATATTACGGCCTTGTAGAGGTATACGTGTGGGCCAATGCTTCGTGGAGCAAACTTCATAAAACTGAATGAAGCTGGAAATGGCTCTGAGCTGCTGTCTATTTATGAATAGACATTTATGAATTATTTATGAGCGGTTAATTTACAGCAGAGGGTGAAAATCTTGGGGAGAAGTGGGACACAGTGATTGGGCAAAAGGGATAAGGAAGAGGAAGAGTAAAGGCAGATAGGAGTCCAGAGGGGATGCAAAATTACAAGTGCTGCCACCCTGTAGTTCACTTCTCCCGGCGTGCTTCATTAATCAATACTAAAAACATTTTGCCACTAATTCAGGACTAAGCTCAGGTCCACAAATTACTCCTTGCAGTTTTTTACCTTCAGTGGAGGTTAAGAGGAAACCATTATGGAGCACCGGCTTTGTTATCAACCCCCCTGTGAGGCAACTCCATCACTTTCTGAGGCCGAGGGTTTAAATCTCTTTGCCGCATATTCTCATTTTTCACACTCCAGTCAACTATTGATTCACCGGCTGCTGCACATGAAAGTGATTTTATCAGTCTAGCATGAGCGCACAACGGCATCACCGGCCATACTAATTAAATACACGGCGTCATTGTCCTTGATTCTGCTCACCGCTTTAGCTTAATTTATGTGGAATAGCAATTTGAATCCTCATGAGGTAAAGGTTAAGGCGAGTGGCTCGGGAGTCATTTGTGCTAAAGTAAAATGCATGCGTGGGGTAAATTGAGTATGCCAACAAATGTTGCGTATAATTGCAAAGAGTCTAAGTGCAGGAGTGAAGAGGCTGTATGTTTAATAAAATGAAATTCACATTCATTTTGATGATAAATTAGACCTCTGGTTGAACAAAAACTATGTGAAAGTGCTCTAAGTGACAAACACTGACACAAGTAAAGAGGAACAGCAGGCGTTTAGAGAATGCACCTCTGGGGAGTGATATAACCAGAGAGAAAGTTGCACTTTCAACAGAACACACCACTATAATTGCTTTTCAGAATGGGGCCCAGGAAGATGCTATACTCTGGACAAAGGGGAAACAGAAAAGATATTTTACCACTTTTACTTCCTATGTTTTGTTGTACTAGAGGAGACTCTGGAGCTCTAACATTTCGATTATCATACTGCAATAATGCCTCAGGAGTCACCATGTAGGGAATACATTTTCTATTGATCTAGACATTTGCTTGTAAAACATTAGAACGACAGCCTTGTGGTTTAAAGCCTTAGGTACATGAGTGTGAGTTGGCAAAAGTACAACTATGGTTCAATAAGAAAATCTGTAGTGTTGTTTCATGGTTGTCTGCATGGTAGAAATCCTGTAAGCAATGGATGATTATGGGGCTTGAAGACTGATATCTGACCTATGACCTCCCCATCTTATCTTGGAATATTCAGGCAAATTTTGATGAAAATCCCATAAACAATTCTTGAATGATTTGTTGCCTTTACAAGCAAAGGATAAGCATGAGGCTCCATGGCCTTAACCTTTGACCTATCGCCTGAAAATAGATCCATCCTAGTCAGATAGAACAACCAGTTAATACTGACGAAAATAACTTGTAAAGTGTTCTCAACATACTGCCTCCAAAAGCAAGGCATAGGCATGAGACTTTAATGCCTTGACCTTTGACCTTGGAATCTCATCACTCCATTTGTGCACCAGCTTGAACATTAGTGCAGTGTTTGAATGGGTCTCATGCTCATCCCTCTCTTGTGGGGGCAATATTTCATAAATACCTGAAAGTATTTTTTTAAGCTTTGAAAGAACATCCACTTTTTTCCTACAGATAAAATAATTTGATTTTGGCAATCAAAGGTCCGAGAAAAAGAGTGGACATTAAGACATAAATCAACTAATTAAGAAAAAAACTACAATGACTGACACGATGGTGCAGGAATCTCTTTTCCACATATGTTTTCATTGCAAAGTTTTTCCATCGGTTCATGCAGGGCTTGTAACCTCTGCTGCAGCCAATCAATCTCTCAATCGATCGGTCTTTAGTTGTACAGCACCAGTTCATAACAGGCGCTATCTCAAGGCACTTTCAATTGAGCAGGCTGAAGGCATACTCTTCATTTTATAGATACACATATATGCATATATAAAAATGCATATAATAAATATATTTGTCTTTAAACATAGATAAATCCAGAGATGTATCCATCCAGGCAGAAAAAAAGAGACTAAAACAACATTTATCTCTGCTGAATATAGACTCAGTCAATCAATCTTTATTTGTATAGCATCATATTTGTTGAATATAATTCAGTGAGCTCTAAGGCTATGGCCACACATAGGTGAGTATTTTTACAAACTGAGGTTTTTATGTTTGTTTTGTCTGTCTGTCCACATGTAAATTGTGTTTTAGGTCACTGAAAATGTATAACGGAAAACTCCGACCAAAGATATTTTAAAAATGCTGTGTCTACATGTGCTGCAGCAGATGTTGTGAAACTGATGCTGTTTTAACGTGTTGATAACTGGACCATTTACATGCAAACACAGAATTTCCGTCAAAAAAAGCAATCCGATGATAAAAACTCTGCCAACATTTTGGTGGTGTTACTGTTTCACAAGTGACCCTGTTGACTGGTGACCCATGGCTGCTTGCTCTGTGGTTGCTATGGTTATAACAGTCGTTGAAACCAACAAGAGTACTCACGAAAGTGTTTAATAACAGTATTATGGTCTAGATTATCAGATGTGTTTCCAATTGGAATATGAATAAATTTACTTAACATGCATGCTTTCACTAGTTTACATAGTCACAGGTTAAACCATAACACCAGTCAGACATGATGGTAGGAACTGATGTTAAATTAAAAACAGCTTTTGCACAGAAATAAAAAAAAGGTCCATATCATGGACATATTTTCGAGGTAATCGACTGCGTTTAACAGTGCATTTTTTAATCTTATTTTATTTTATTTTATTTTATTTTTGTGTTTTCTTATGGACGATGATATTTTTAAAAGTCAAAGCCTAGATCTTTTAGCCTCACTTTTATGACTACATATATAGGGTCTTTCTTAATCTGCATTCCCTGCACCTCCTCCTCTACTCCTTCTGTGTAGTTTAACTGAAGTTATACCAACACCTCACACCTCATTTTGTGCTCTACTGCTATCAGCTTCCCCTCTTCTGCATTTCTCCTACACTAACTTGTGTCTCGCTCCCTAACTTTTACTCCGCTCTGCTCTTTTGATTTAGCCTTTTCTCTTCCCATTTACCTCCCTATTCGTTTTCCTTCTCTCCTTATCGCTGCCTCTACCGCTCCACTCTTTCTCTCCCTCTCTTTCGCTTCTTTCCCAGCAGTCAGACAGCAGGTATTCATCCATAAGCCTCTCTGACATTAGCTGATATTAGGCTGGGGTCTATTAGGTCCTTGCTTTTGCCGTGTGAGTTATTGCGCAGAGACTTGACTGCCTCAGGAATCATCACGCTCACATATGCATGAGCGCTGACTCACTCTCCGCCGCAAAGGTAAATACACAAACGTCTGAGCACACACACGCAAAGCCTCTACAATCTCAAACGTTCTCACCTTATGTCTACTAAGTCACAAACATGGGAGAATCAGCAAGGCTTTATAAAACACATCTTAACACTTACATCTTATTTCTTTTATAATACTCTCTGCTGGGATTTAAACATGGTAATAATAAGAAGACTTTAAAGAAGGGTAGCTCCAGAAATATGTGAGTCAGCAAGCTTGTACAGTACTTCAGTTACTTATGAAGCCTGTGACCAACAAAGAATCAGTAAGTAAAGACCACATTTTCTTTTGGCTTCACCAAAGTCTAAGTTAATATGATTATTAGACCTCATTTTCCAGGTGGCATTTACATCATGTTATACGTAAAGATATTTAGAAGAAGACAACGGCCAAATAAGAATACTTAACTATCTTAAACATCACACAAACAGTACGGAAATATGCGTTTGGTTTTTATTTCTCTGTTGAAACAGTACTTCTTGGCAATAAATCTTAAAGCTGCTTATTTCCCTTTAAATGTTGCTACATTTGTTAGGAACATGCATTTGTAGGATGAGCAGCACAGCTGAGATTGTGTAACTTTGTAGTGCAGCTAGATCAGTCTGACTGTAATAAGGCAGATCCATCTTGCCAGGCTCCAATCTACAATGATTGTGAGCAGCCCAAAGTGGCACGGCCCAATCAGCTTCCTTTAGAGCAGGAAAAAAGGTAGGAGATGGAGGTGTGACGAAAGCAGGACGTGACGGCTCGTACAGAGATTAGCATAGATGCTAACAGCTTCTGTAGAAATTTCATGTTTCTCTATTAAATGACCAATAAATATCAGCACTACAAAGTTCTCTACAGAAAGAATATTTATGCTCCACTCCTGAAATGTTTTGGTGAGAGTTTGGTCTACAAAGAGGCTTACGTTCTGTCCTTCACTCTGTGGAAGTAGTACTACATTATCTGATTGGCCTGTAATAATTGTGATTGACAGAATGATCATCCACTCACCTGCCTGATATCTACTGAGAGGTTCTGCCCATTCCCAAACCCTTTCTATGGGCTCTTTCCCAGATGGACTAGTTGAACATATGGAATGATCCATCTGTTGTGTCAGGCTAAAGTATGTGGGTTGAAAAAAAAAAGCCATATGCTCCATGCTAATACAAAACAGCTTTTTTTGCTTTCGCTATGCCTACGGTTCTTAAGTGGTGACAGGGTGAGGAAACGGTCTTCTTGGGACACCCAAATAATGCTGCCACCTGGAAGTTGCCCTATTGCACGGGCCCAATCCAGATCAGTTAATTGATGGCATGCTGGTTCTTGAAGCAGGCACTAACTGACCACTGTAGCAGTGCCCATGCCCATGTGATTGGCCATAAACATCCCATATATTGGTTGTAAAAATGTAACTAAATGGTTTACCTCAACCCCACTGAATATCCACCTTTATAAACCATTATTTATTGGTTTTCATACTTGCAAACTCACTTTTAGTTTTTTACAAGCTGATTTTCACATTGTTCAGTCTCATCTTTAAAAAAAATGACATTGGTTTTAAAACAGACAAAGTTAAACTCTTTTTTCTATTTCAAGAGAGTAACCAGGGAATATCCCAACTATTGGAACACCACAAGGAAAACCAATAGAACTAGTCTCTAACAATACGTGCTTGGGTTTCCTTCTCAATCGTGAGCTTTCCTTTAAATTGAACATAGAGGGCTTGGTCTCCAAACTGAGAATGAAGCTTGTTTTCTATTACAGAAATAAATCTTGCTTCTCCCTCAGTGCTAGGAAACTGCTAGTTTCAGCAACTTTTCTGCTTTTGCTTGTTTATAGCCCCAAAAATCAAAATCATCCCACCCTGTCACTGAATGACCATTCAACTTTAAAACAGTCAATAACTTTATTGAATACACAAATATTCCACTATAAATGTGTCTTTAGAAATAAAATATGAATCTTACTGTGTATTAAAATGGCCGCCTTTTTTGACAGTTTGCATCAACAGTGTATTTTGTAATAAAATTGATAATTATGCCATTTGATAGTTTTCAGTTGTATTGCTTTTCTGGCGAGGAAGATGATCTATTAATAAACTTCCTAGAATGTGGTCTATCTGCACGGATAACATGCACACCTGGCTGGCGTCCAACGTCCTCCTTATGTGGTCTGCTATCAGGTTTTATCCCTCTGGCGATACATCCTGTGTGCATACAGTGGGCATGTACTCTGATTACATTACTGAGCTTCTCTCACTCCAGATGGTTTTAGGACACGTGTTCAAGCTTGCATGGGGTCTCCGTATGAGCTATTCTTTCCATCACATCAGTCTGACTGTTTATATCTTATCAGTAGACCCTTCAGAGCTGGAAAACATTTATTTTGTGCAATTGCTTTACCCTCAGTTTGTAACATTACCTAAAACAATGTATAGACGTACACAATTTAAACACACGTTAACACCAAATTAAATTATGGGGCTTAAGGAGGAACAAGCACTTATTTAAGGAAGAGAATTAAGAAGCTCCTCATCAACCTTGAGCAGCTTAACCCTTCAACCCCTACGCTCCATCTCACTTTCTCTCGGCTAGTCATTAAGTGGGAAGAAAATTGCCTTATAATGTTTGTTGACTCAACTACCCAGCTGAAGCTACCTACCGTGTGTTCAGAGAGGAGATAATTACTGAAAATTACAGAGGAACATGGAAATGTGGCTGTGTGTATATGCCTGAAAGCGCTGTGGGCTGCCAGATTCACAAATTATTCATGTTGCGGTGTCATCTTCGTCTGAAAGGTAAGGACTGATGAGGAGGTAGAGCAGAATGCCTATCAAAGGGAGTTTTGTCTTTTTTCTTCTTTACTTTATCTTCTCCTTCTCCCTCTTCTGAAAAGCTTCTTTGACATCAGAGTGAAACCGGTGGCGGCATCACCTTCACAAAGCAGGTGAATCATTTTCTGCTAAAATGCCGACTCTTATTTGTAAAAAGAAAAACGTCTGACAGCCATTCACGTTTCTTGCAAGCGTTTGGCAGGAAGGAGAGCACTCAGGACAAGGTTTCTGTCCATCAAAAGGTGAAAAGAGGACTCAAGGAAGACAACATTTTCAGGTTGCTGTGATTTATAGATATTTACCCTGAATGACTGCACTCATCAGTCAGCATCTATAATAAGAAATAGGGTAAATAAATGGAATAGTCATCCGCTTGGAACACAATACAACTCATTTATCTCAATGGCAAATTCTGATTTGATTTAGTGAAAGAAATATAATTTACCCTTTGATGGCTCTCTGATTGGTCCTGACTGACTCTACATTCAGAGAGCTGCCTGTCATAATAATGGGTGCTGGCTAATTTTGCTCAAACAAACTTCCACCTGTGTCAAGTCTGTGTGTTTGTGTATCTCAATCCTGGCAAAGGTGTGAAGATTACACAAGAGCCGAGCCACGTGAAAGTGTGTCTGAGAGAGCCCGTGTGGTTGTTTTTGTGGAACTGAAATCCACCACATCAGTCAGAAAGTCCTGCCGCTCTCTGAAGCAGATAGAGGGCGGAGAGCGATCATAGGTGAAGAGGAAAAGAAACAGACAGAAAGGCCAGAGCTGTTAGAGAGGGAGAGTGGGTGGTGATGGAGTGTGAGGGTAACTCCAGGTGATCCATCATTCAGGAGGATTAAATAAAGAGAAAACAAGAAGAAGAGGACCATTTTTTGGCAGAGAGGAGAAGTCACAACATCCATCAGCAGAAGGTGAGGGCGAGATGTAAATGTGAGCAGACGCTGAGAATTACAGAGCTGGCTGTGAACGCCTCACGGTGTCAACGCTGCTCTCTGATCACAGAATCAACAGGCTGAAAATGGCCGTTTTCTCAGCAGTCCTGCTGTGAGTTCAACACTTAAACTAATAAAAACAGAGGGTTTCACATATCTTTTTAACTTTTCCAATACCCTCACTTACACAAGGAAACCCCTGTTTGCCCATGTGATAACAGTTCTAAGTATTACAGGTGAAAATCCAGAGGGTGTGCTCACACTACTGCAGCCCTGTCACTCTGCTCAGCTCCCCAGGAAAGTTTATTCCAGGACAGTGGACAGCAGGCTCCAGTTAATGGTCGAACCTCAAATAACAGAGAAATGGTGTGGATTCCTCCCTAGTGCTGGGACAGTGGACCACAAAGGGGACGATTATATGGTGTCACGTGTTTTTCTCATCCCAAAATAAAGCGAGTATGGTGATTGGAGTGCAGCGATCTCAGCTGTAGGATATCTACAGCAGACGTATCATTAGTAGGGCCCAACAAATTCTGAACTGCCCTGATCACCCTCTGTTCGCTGAATTTGATCTTCTCCTTCTGGCCGACGCTACAGAATGCCTAGAACCAGAACTTCTTTTATTCCGGTTGCTGTTTCCAACCTTAATTAATTGGCCTGGCCAGTTTTCTTGTGTGCGCTTTATGCACCTTGTGGATAGAATTGATTGTTGATTTTTAGACTGTAAACCTTGACTATTTATTGAATCTCTTTTTATCTGCTTTACCTCGACTGTTCATCATTACTGTTTATTTATTTACTGCAAAGCACTTTAATGACTGAATGCACTTTATGGGTTTTGTCTGATTCTTAGCCTTTGGCATTTTGTGGTTTAAGTGCCGTTCTTTTTCACTTGTGCTCAGGATTTGTCCTGATTTTCCTGATTTTCCTAATGCCTGTATGTTTGATGTTTTATCATGTACTGGTGTGCTGATGCCTGCAACTGAAAAACAATTTTCCCACTGGATAATAATGAAGTTGAAGTAGGATGATGGATAGACAGATGGATATATGGATTGGTGTATAGGGTGATGGACACATGGCTATAAAGGGTGATGGATGGATGGATGGATAAATAGATTTTTTTATAATATGATGGCTGAATAAATGAATATTAACATGGTTGATGGTTGGACAGACTGTTATATAGTGTTACATATGGTAACGGATAGACTAATGGCTATATAGAGTAACGGTTGGATTTTCGGATGGACGGATGGGAATATGGATGAATGGCTAGACTATAACAGAGGGATGAATGGATGGTTATATATGGTGATGGATGGATGGGTAGATGACAGACAGATGGATTGATGGTTATATAGTACGATGATAGATAGATAGATAGATAGATAGACAAACAAGTAACAAGTAATCTAACACGACACTATTTCCAAACCAGTAATCAGATTACAGTTGCTTATCCAATTCACTGTGCATTACTATTTTTGTCATTTTCCTCAGTAAAAAGATATATTTACTTTCCTCTTGCGTCTCGAGGAATGACTTCACGTACACGACAAGTCGCACTTTCAGCATAACGACAACTCATGTGTAATACAAACCAAGCGCCAGCGACACAAACCTAAACAACAATGGAGGAAGGAGAGAGATACATGTTTTCTAGCAGGAAATACAGTCACTATTTTGAGTTTGTGTCAGGTAAAGATGACAATGTTAGGGTTCGTAGTACACTCTGTGCTGGAGAAAAAGTGTTATCTTGCTTCAAAAACACCACGTCAAATTTGAAGAAGCATTTGTAGTCACAACACGGCACAGACTTACAGAGAAAGAGAGAGAGAGCTGCGACTGATGCAGGAGGTCCCCCCACCACCCAAACAAAACCTGGACTTCAGAGTGAGTGGGGAGAGCTGAAGAAGTTGGTCAGGCAGTATGTCGTAGAGGAAATGCTGCCCTTAAACACCGCTGACTCGCAATATATGTAATATATATTTATATATTATATATTAAAGGTAACTAATAAAGTAACTTGTAATCTAACATAGTTACTTTTAAAATAAAGTAATCAGTAAAGTAACTAAGTTACATTTTAAAGGAGTAATCAGATTACTTTTTCAAGGTAACTGGCAACACTGGTTACGGATGAATGGATCAACTGATGGATTGATGGATGGTTATATAGGGTGATTAAAGTTAGATGGACAGACAGACAGATGGATGAATAGATGGATGGATGTCTTCTTAGCTCTAAAACAAATCTTTCTTCAGTGTCCTTGTTTTATTCTGAAAACATCACCCCTGACTGAGAGATCAAACTGAAGAGCATCTCTAACAGGAGGCTGTGTGCTCTGTTTTCACCCCTCCATCTACTCTCTCTGTGACTGACCTCCAGGATCAGTGACTGAATCTTTGAGACAGATTTTACGATCATTCCTGCAGAAGTACGAACAGCCTCTGAGCCTGCAGGAGCTCCCGGAGGTCTGGATACAAACGTCGACATGCTTTTTAAAGTCTGGGGATTTTGTCTTGATCCTTGTTTAGAGTTCAGGGAGTTTTTAAACCCATCGACCTCTTCTCTGAATAAGAATGCTTATAACTGAAACATAGAGCTCATTGTGTTTAACTTCATAAACATTCAACCCAACAGTCCCTGTCACTCCATGAAGGATGAGTCGAGCCTTCTGCCAAGCTCAACCTCATCCAGCTGTGTTCCTGTTAAAGCGGCTCAAACCAGGTCTCACAGGAACTCAGCCATTTTTGTTTTAACATCGGCCTCTGATGAATAATTAATTACAGCCAAGACGATGCTTGTGAATCCATAAATGGATCTATTGATGGGTATAACGCGGTTTTGCAGACCTGTAGGCACAAAACCATTTCAGCTTTCTGACAGCCCACACTCACTGATGTCAGGGTCCCCTGGGATGTTCTAGTTCTTGTTTGGTGAATCACTTTGGATGGGTTATCTGAGGGAATGGAGGACTTTAGTCAAGTCTCCGGAAAAGTCCTGCAAATCTGAAACAAATGGTGCTTTTCAGTCTGTGGTAGCAGCTCAACTTGGCTCGACTCTACTTGGTTTGGTCCCAGGCTCTTTGTTTCCCATTGTTGTTTTTACTTTGATGGTTTCTCCTCAAGGGTTTGGAACCTTTGTGTCTATCACTCAGCCTGAAGCATTGATGCTAAAGTCTATTGTGTGGTCTATACTCTTACAGGGCAAAGCAAGGACGATGCTTAAAGCAGTCGAGAAGTGGTTTTATCATCACTGCTCACAGGACAAATGAGACTGTCGTGTAAATGGTGGGACAAGATCATCCATTGGCTCCCTCTGCGTGACAAAAGTCCCCGATGAAAACAGGATTGAACGAGGTCCAGAACAGGATGGTAGTGTAGACGTTCTCTGTCCATAGGAGAAGAGTTTTGTTCAAGAGACGGTTACAAGCAGGGAGTCAAAATACTACTGAACGGTACAGGAGAGATTAGGAAGACATACAGCATTTAAGACCACCAGAGGAATGTCTGCATCAGATGGACCTGTCCTGTTTTAGCAAGGCTCTGACTAGATAGATAGATAGATAGATAGATAGATAGATAGATAGATAGACAGATAGATAGACAGATAGATAGACAAACAGACAGACAGATGCATAAGTAGCTAGATAATAAATAGACAGAGACACAGATAACTGGACTGACAGATACATAGATAGGTAGGTTGATAGGTAGGTAGATATATAGACTGACAGATAGATAGAATTTGTTTTGATTGTAGTCTTTTCCATGCCATAAAGCTTACAAAATAAGAAAAGCAATAGATCAAATAAAATCTCCTCATCAAACTCCTTGTCCCCGGCCCGCACCCTCACACTGACAGGACTCTTCGTCCTATCCAACATTCAATAATACAGAGCATTGTCTCTTCTTTAATTCGTGTCTCCACAGATCTCCATCTGTCCACAGAGTTCCCGCATTGTTCCTGAGGTAAACACTGAACCACAGGAAGGATCACAGAAAGTTCCTCCTCACGGTTTGAGGGTTTCATTTCAAAGAAGTGAACCGCAGCTGGATGACAAACCAAACCACAGCCCTGGGGTCACCGATCATCTCTGATTTTATAACGCAGACCAGGAATCACATTATAACACACATGTGAGACCTCCACCAGCATCCATCTGTCCATTTGTTAATACATTCATGTCAATCAGTCATTCTGGATGCATGATACTGGAGTTTTGCTGATATTTGAAATGCCTGAACTCGTTATCACTGAAACAAATATCGGCAATCTGCAATCTGAGCAACAGTAGCTCGTCTGTTGGGTCCACACGGGCCAGCATTCATTCATCAGTAAGCCTTGGCCGCCCATGACCCTGCTTGAATATTTTTCCTGCTTCTAGCACCAACTTTTTTTTTCAGATAATATTTTGGGCATTTTAGGCCTTTATTGACAGGAAAGAAACAGTGGATAGGCTTGCGAGCAGGGGAGGATACTCTGCAGACTGGCCACAGGCCGGATTCGAACCTGGACCGGCAGTAGCATGTATATAGGTTGTGTCTGGTTGCTTAACACTCCACCAAACCAGCAGCTTCTAACATCAACTTTGAGGACAAAATCCTGGTTCATTCTTTTATTTGGACCATGGGCACAGATGGTACCAGGGACGGGGGGGATATGTCCCCCTCAGATTCATAGTGAGACAGAGTCATCCCCCCACTTTCGAAGCATAAGGGAACAAACATTGTCGGTAAAACAGAGGATTTATGTCACTGTGCCCGGCATTTGTGCGTTTTGACTAAAGGTGCGTTCCAGTTGTAAACGAATGTCAGAATTTCCAGGCTCCAAGTCAGAATTTTAATCAGAGACCCCTGTAAAGTCGGATCTCTGACTCCGAAAGTCGGATTAATTTTACCAACCTGACATAAAATTCATGCTATCTGCTACTTAAACAGTAGTTACATGTTTTGTTGTACGTCTGTCAGGTTGGGAAGCATTGGGAGCACTCAACTGTGGGGTTACGCTGATCAGAGCTCCAAGTTACAACTTCCAATTGAACACCTTAAGGCAAACTCTCACTCCCCAGGGTCCTGAAGGGGGACTGGTAGCTGCACCTTGCTGTGCCATATTCACCAAGAGAGACTTGACAGGCTGGACAGACAATAAACTGCCCAGCAGTATGTTCAGAGTATTGAAGGACAAGAGTTTTTTTTTGGGTCCTTCAGTGAGTCTGCTTCTAGTCCGTAAATGTGTTTGGCTGCACTAGAGAATTCCTAATAGTGCTACTTTTGTCATGTAAAATGTGAATTTCATTCACAGCATAAACACTTTATCTTTATGTCTGTAAATATCCTGTTGTTCCTCTGAGTTCATACACAAGTGTTTTAAATAAAACATATTTTGCTTAAGCCATGAAGTGTTGGTGGGTGACTGGCATTTCAGACAAATAACACTTTCATCATGAATGGCTAGTGTTGAGGTCGGCCTTTGTTTACTGCTTGAGTGCTACTTAAAGCCCAAATTAAACAAAAATAATATATTGACTTGTCTTATTCTATTTATTTATTTATTATTGATTGATAATTTAGTTATCACGTTTTTTTAACTGTTTTTGTTCATTGTCTTGTGTTTTTTATGCCTGCTTGTTGATGTTGTTTTTAAGCACCAAGAGTTGCTACTTCAGTTTCGTTGTTTGCCTTGCAATGACAATAAAGGCTTTAAGTTAAGTTAAATCATTTGCTGACAGCTTGCCCCCCCCAGTTCAAAAATCCCATCTTCAGCCCTGATTTGGACCAAGTTTAAATTCAAACTTAGTGTTTAATCAGGATTGAAACCAGGGTCAGATTTCCCAACCTGATCAGAATTTGATTTAAAATTGATTCAATCAAACTTTTTTACTCATGATGGATTTCTTTGAACAGCTAAAGCTTTAGGATCGGTTTGTGTTCTTTTCTGAGAGTTTGGTCGAGCGGTTTAACTGGTGTAAATCAAAATAAAGGAACAATTGAGACATTAGAGCCAAGTAATGGGCGTAGAGTCAGTGCAGCGGTTGTTTGGTAACACACATCTGAAGACTGCCGTCCATCCATTAGAGCTGCGGTTTGGAAATTCAGATTTGTTTTTGGGTTCCTGGAGATGCTGAGTGGCGTCAGAGTGAAAACATGCTCTTTAAGGTGGAAAATATTTGGATGCAGAAGAGAGAAGCAGTTCCCTGAAGGAGCCAGACTTTACTCATGGATGTTATTAGTTACACTTGCTTAACCGGCCGTGAAGGGATTCATTGTCTGGGCTGCACAATAGTGACCAAAATCCATCCAAACACTCTGCAGGTCTTTTTTTAACCACAGCATGAAGGACGACACTCATGGGAGCAGCTCTGCCCTCAGTTCAAAGATTCAATGTGTCAGGAAAGAATTATTTTCAGGGGTGAGTCCAGAGAGGGTTTGAGGGGACAGCTGATGCACATTAAAAATAACAGAGATTCATAATTCAGTCTACCTGAAGACCTGAGGGCAGCACCTACTGTTCATATTTTTAAAAACAAACTTAAGACCACCTTTTCAGTCTGGCTTATACCTGGTTATATTTATTATTATTTAATCTTATTTATTTATTATTTATTTTAATCCTCTTAATCTGTTTTATTTCTCCATTTCAGTTCAGATTTATTGTTTCAGAATTGTTTTGTCTGTAAATCAATTTTCTTTTCATTATCCTACTTTAGCAGATTTTATTACACATTTGCTGTTTGGCTATCTCATTTTACTATATCATTATTTTATTTTTTTTTTATTTATTTATTTCTCCCTATAGAAATTTTTACCACATTTTTAGCTTGATTTTTTTAGTCTTAGCTCCAGCATTTCCTCATTTTTGATTCAAGATGGTCTTTCCTCAGTCCCCTCATTCTGTTTTCTGTTAGAATCTCCTCTTAATGTCTTTGTGTATGAGCTGGATGTGGATAGTGAAGGTGGGCAGGGTCTTGTATTGTCAATGTATTCAATCTTCTACTTTTTATTTTATTTATTTATTTATTTTAAATATACTATACTATATACTATACAAACACAAATATTTCTAATATATATAATATATTCCTAATTTCCCTGAGGGAGTTTTCCAAAGGGATTAACAAAGTTCTATCTAATCTAATCTAATCTAAATAAAGTTTGATTGATTGATTGATTGATTGATTGATATTTGACCAATTCATGAAAGCCTCTTTTAGTTTTAATCTGTGTTTGACCGACTGGTGAAGAAAAAAGGACGAGGAGTGGGAACTTTTAAATCATCCCACTCCAGACTAAGGGTGCAGCAGGTGGTGCAGCAGGTGGTGCAGCAGGTGGTGCATCTGCCTCACAGCAAGAAGGTTGCTGGTTTGATCCCTGTGCCTTTCTGTGTGGAGTTTGCATGTTCTCTTGGTGTATGCGTGACTTCTCTCTGGGCACTCCAACTTCCTCCCACAGTCAAATAAAACTGCTTGCTCGGCTAACTGGTGACTCTGAAATTGCCCCTAGATGGGCGTGAATGGTTGTCTTTCTCTCTATGTGACCCTGTAATTGGCTGACTAGCTGGCAACTAGTTCAGGTCGTTCCCTGCCCCCTGCCCAATGATAGCTGGGATAGGCTCCAGCCCTGAAAGGAATAAGTGGTATAGATCAGTGGGTCTCAGCTGGTCTGGCTCCATCACCCCTTATTGTCAAGCTGTGACCCAAATCGAGGGAAATTTTCAACTTCTCAAATTTATTCAATAAAAAGATGCTGCACTTTGAACCTGGGATAGTCCAGAATATCACAGTATGCCAACACAAAAGCAAGTTTAGTGAGAAACCAAAATGACCTGCAGGTGGCGATAATAGAGAGGGAAATGTTCCCTTTCACACTCGGTTAGCTGCATTTTAATTGAAACAAAAAGTGCATCTCAGGGACACAACGTCTTAACTAATAATATCAATCAGCAATACTAAAGAAGCTGTTGATCATGAGGCCGTCACAACACACAAAACACTTCAGTAACTTCAGCCTTTTTTAACAGACTCCGCAGAGCTTTCATGGACAAATACGAAACTACTAAGTCTAACTACTTATAAGCTATTTAAAAAAATATTAAAAATATGTAGCTTTAGCTGAGTACCTATTTGCTGAATAATAACAAACACCCTTTGTTTGAAATGTTTATCAGTTAGCATTACAGGGTATCATCGCCAACTACTGTTAAGGAATGTGGATAAAAAAAAAAATCCTTCAAAATAAAAGCACAGGACTTTATTCCTAACATTTTATTGGCGAACAACCCAATAAAAAAGGGTCCACAACCCACTTTTGGGTCACAGCCCACCAGTTGAGAATCATTGGTATAGATAATGGATGGATGGATGGACTCTAGACTTAAGGCCTTTGCAGAACAGATGTGATTTTTTTGCAAGAATAATTCACATTTGGTGGCGCTGTCTGCACTGTCAATAATCGGAAGGTTGCAGGTTCACATGTTGATGTGTCCTTGGGCAAGACACTTACCACAAAGATCTAAACTCTGAACCATCAGTGAGTGAATGGGTGTGAATGGGTGGATGTGACATGCAGTGTGAAGCTGCTTTGAATTGTCAAAGAGGCCAAAAGATCGTATTATAAGATAGTTATTCGTCTTTTTTTTAATTCTGTTTATTACGTTTTTTTGTGCATACTTGTATATTTGTTTGTATGTATGCACATGAACGTAGGTGTGTGTGTGTATATATATATATTTATACATATGTATGTGTGTGTGTGTATGTGTATGTATGTGCGTATATGTATGTATACATATGTATATGTGTATATATATATGTGATATATATATATGTTAATCAGGGGCGAGCGGTCATAATAAGCTATAAATGCAGTGCATGCCCAAGCCCTTCAATAAAATCATTGAAAATATTCATCTATCAGTGTGTTCTATTATACAATACCTTAGTTCTACTGTTTTGGTCTTAAATCCCTGCCTTATCTGTCCCGTTTTGCTTGCGAAAAGCTGGAAAGCTGACAGCTTGTTTCGCGCATGTGCACTGCGATACCGAGTAGTATAGTTAGTGCTAGAGGCTGTGTTTACTGTACATGAGCATTTTGAATGGCAAAAAAGCTGTCAGTGAAGCAGCTTATCTGCCAACGCGCATGCGCACAACTGGCTTATCGCCATGTAGTAGCTGAGTCAAAATGAGTGAAATTAATTCAATTCAGTCTTTGCGTTCAGTTCCGTTTTCCCGGAGAACTTTTGAGGAAAAGAAGAATATAATTTCAAGTGGTCGGCCTACTCCTGAAGTAGTCATCACAAAAACGGCAAAGAATTTCGTCCGTCACTTTCAAGCTAGCACATACGAGAAACATAAATGGCTAGCTGGCTGTCCACAGGTTAGCGAACTCTTCTGTTGGCCATGTCTCCTTTTTTTTCCACGGAACACACAGTCTGGACTACGACAGGTTATGTAGTTAACACTTCAGCATGACCACTGTAACAGGTCACCGCTCGCCACTGATGTTAATATTTGTCCATTTGCTTATGTGCATCTGTTGTTGTGGTTTGCCTGTATATGGGAGGGGTATGGAGAGGATGGAGTTTGCAGTTCTGTATTAATTACTCATTCAATGATGTCTGTACTGTTGATGGCAAAAAAACAAATAAAAACGGCGGAAAAAAAAAAATCGTATTTTAAGCTCAAGGCATCGGCCAACAAAAGCTCCATCAGGACATCCCTAATGCTGCATTCCAGTTGTACTGGGAAGTCAGGATTTCTGTGTTCAGAGTGGGAAATTTCATCTGAAACGCCCCGAGGTCGGAATTTCCTACTGGGATGTCGGGGGATCCTCACCACCCTGAGTTGACAATCGAAGATGGCTGCCCCCAGTGTAAACAGTAATTAAGCTCCTGTAATATTCTGTTTAATATTAATATTAGCACTTCTGACTAGTGTTTGCCACACTAAATCAGCTGTACACATAGTATTGCTCAGTGTTTATATAGAAACACTGCCATAATGTTCTTTACATTCTTCATGTGGTATGTGCGAACTACAACGCAGGGCGTGCTAACAACAGCTAACAATAGCCTGGTGGATTGGCAAGTATTTTTTCTGACTTTGTACGCTGATAACTAGGGATGCACAATAATGGATTTTTGCTGATATCCAATATTTTAAAATTCATTATCACAGATACCGATATTTCTGTCAAGAGCACAACCTCTGTACTTAACAAAAATGGACTTGTGTCTTTCAGAGTTACAGTATATTTTTGAGAGGAACAGATGTAAAATAAGAAAAAACAGCATTTACCTCTTGCAAAAATGAAACCCTTGATTTTTAAATGTACCTATGCAGTGATGAGAAGGTGCATCAATATTGTACATTTGTGTAATTTGCCGATATTCCAGTCGATATATGACCGTTATGTCCAATACCGATACTAAACTTTTTAGGCTGATATCAGCCGTACCGATATCTAACCAATAATATCGTGCATCCTTACTGATAACTCAGATACGACGTCATTCCCACTCCCCTCTTCCCAGTTCAAATTTATGTTCGTTATGCAAGTATTAATAAAGAGTACTTATCCAGCCTTCACTGTCTAATGTAGTGCTGTGAGTTACCTCTGAAGGAGCCTGCACTGCTGTGATGTAGTAGATCAGGAAAAGCCTCATTTTGTCTTCAGGGGTTCCGGCTGGAAAACAAACACATTTTCATTAAAATACAGACTTTAGTTTTTCTGATCTGAAGGTACAACTCTGTGATTTAATGCGTTTACCATCTGGGTCACTGATGATGTCCAACAGGGATTTATCTAAAGTCGACTTGCTCATCAGTTTCTCTTCAAACTCAAAGTAAACGTCAAGTTTACGACTCTGGGGACACAAAAACATCAAATTATCACTCCAGAAACATTCCTCAGTTTCAGTTTGTGTTATCAGCCCTTGTTTGTTGTTGTAAATACTTCTAAAACCACAGATAATAAACAGTTAAGTCTCTGTTGTGCCCATGAACATTTTGTTTGACTGCTGTGAGTTATCTGCTTGGCCTTGGCACAGCTGTGAGAGGTTTGCTTTGGAGCAGCACAGAAGTTCATGCAGGAGCTCAAACTGAAAACTTCCGCCTTGCATGACGGAGAAATCAAGAAGTGTCAAGGCTCGGTTACAGTTTCTGCACCAACAATCATGGCATTAAAACGTTCATCAGTGTTTTAAGGCTCCGTGTGGTTTTCTTATCCTATACTTCACGGGGCAGCGTCTTCAACAAGGCCACGAATACGGCAAGGCTTGACTGAAAAAATGGAGAGTCACAAAGTGGAGCTGCGGTTTATTCATGCTACTGAGACAAAGAAGGGAAACGGTCTGTACGGCTGCTGAATCAAGTGACAGAAAGACCGGGAAAGGAAATGGAGGATGGAGGATTTTGACATTTTAATTTCTACAGATTTTAGAAACTGGAAGTTAACTTGTGGGCTGATTGTGGCCCCTGGGACAACAGTTGCCCCTCCCTGCTATAAAATGACCCAAATAAACAAATATATGCCACAAAAAACAATTTCTTATTATGTATTTCTGTTAAAATATATGCTTAGTTGGTGTATTTCTTAATCTACCTGACACTTTTGTTTGTGAGTCAGAAATTAATTTCAGACCCTGAGTTTATCTGCGTTACCTTGATGTGTTCGAGGACGGCTGTGGCCACGTTGGTGTGCAGGTCGATCAGTCTTTTCTTCTCCAGCAGCTCGGGGAGAGAGCTGCACAGCAAACAAGAACAACACAATTAAACAAACTTACCATTTCTGGCTCACTTTTTGTGATCAACGTTTTATTAGATTTTGACATATACCAAGAAGAAACACAAAAATAAACTACGTACATATCGGCATTGCCATGAACATAAACAAATTTGAAAATATAAATAAATAAAAACAGGAGAGGTTTGTGAGTGTGTGAAAGAGGCATCGTTCAGACTTAGAAACTTACGAACATTTTCTAGACATGTAGGGACTTTGGACCATAGACTAACAACAGTGGGGCATCCCCAAAAAATATAGAAAATATGTACCAACAGCATTTAAGTTACGTTTAGTACAGTTGGGGTTATCTATGAGCTTCATTTTGAAATGCCTATAGAGTGTGGCATAAAATGTATGCACAAATTTGTAATGAATGAGTTGCTGTGCTGGGTTTGTTTAATGATATAAATATATTTTTCCAAACGTTATCCCAGTGTAAAGTGATATTGTGCCCTTGAAGGTCATGAATCCAGGATTTGGTGACCCCTAGAGAGTTAACATTTTTAGAAACCAAGTCAAAATAAATAGTGGAGACTCATCCAGCAGATTTTTGTAGTGGGTTTATCCAAGTATCTAGTGGATGAGAGGACATAGGAAGGTCCGAAGGCACTCCGTTCTAGCTCATTTTTATTACAATTTACAACTTTGCACAAAGAGTATCTCACAACCCTGCATGTTTGAAATATCAACAACTGATATTAAAATGCACAAAAGAGAGACAAAACAATATGAGGAGCATATCAAGCTAAAAATAATGAAGAGATTTTCAGACATGTTGTCACTGACCTGACAGCAGAGGTGAGTTTAGCCGTGTTGTCTGACAGCATGCTGATGGCTCCTTCATCCTCTCCTTCTAAACCCTGCAGACCCACACAGACAGTTAAAATGGGGATACTCCATTTTCAGTGGAGGATCAATGACACCTCCATGTGTTTGTCTCACCATGATGCTCTTCAGGCGTTTGACCTCGTCCTCCTGAGCTCTGTAAGTGTCCAACTCCTCCTGCACCGACTCGGCCACCTCTGGGAAGGGGCTGAAACACATAATTTTAACGCATGCAGCCCCTCAGTCACTGACATCCCAGTGAAAAAATCATTGCTAAACCAGCTCGAGCTGGGCTACATTAACCCCCCGTGTGACTAGGTAAATAACTGCAAATAAGTGTAGAAATTTTATTCTGTATTTTATATTTGATTTTATTCTAATTAATAATGCATTCACCTTGACTATTTTTATTATTATCAGTATCTTTTTACTTATTTGTCTGTTTGTACTTTGCACCAAGAACACCAGAACAAATTCCTCGTAAGTGTGAAAACCTACTTGGCAGTAAATCTGATTCGGATTCTGAAGTAAATCAAAAATACTTTCAAGCACAATCAAGCAGAAGGCATCCTCTTTTTTCAGGACAACATGGACTATTAGAATATTTAATTAAGGCAAATTAATGTATTAAAAGCTCTTTGAAGTTCTGTAATACTGTAGTCCCCAGCAACATGCCTACATGGAGCATGTAGAAGAATGTTAGGTGTTTATGTGTGTGCAGGTTTGCATGTAGGGATGCATGGGTATATGTACAGGTGAGCTTGTACACAGATACGAGTGCAAATTAACTGATACTATTACACATTCACTTTCTTTTGAATCTGATGCCTTTTGTTTATGAAACAAAATATGTCAAGTCTGTGGCTGAAGATACCCAACTGTACACTTCCTGTTCCTGTATGGAGAAACATGTTTGTCATGTACCACATTGTTAATTTTGTTGATTTGAGAAGGTCTAAGTCCAGTTGCCTGCCAGTGTGACCTTGAACCTAATGGTTTTACTTTTCAAAGTAAAAGCCCTGTTTGGCAGAGTCGTACTTTTATTCTGAAGTTTCCCCAGATCAGCTATACAAAGAACCCTTGGACTGGATATTTAGAAATTAAGCGTGTCTTCTTCTCTGACCTGCCCTTGTGTTTCTGCCAAAACTTGTCAGCGGCGGTCAGGTCGTAGGTCTTTCTGATCTTCTTCTTCGGTCTGGCACCGGCAGGCGCTGGCTCTGCTCCTGCTGCCTCCTCCATCATCACCCTGTTCAGCTGAAAGTCCTGAAGAAAAAAAACATTCATTTAAGATTTCTGGAGGTCTTGAATGGTTATTTAAGCAGGGTATCAGAGCTGAAGTGGTGGTCCACCATTTCAACTCCCTCCAGTCTCTAGACAGGCACAAAATACATTTTTTTTATTCACGTGTTTATTAGTTTTTTTTGCTTGCAAGTTACAGCAAATCAAACAGCAAGATACTATTACATGCAACAAACTTTCCTCCCTCTTATCACTCCCATCCCCTCTTCCCTCACCAAATAAGTATAAGAGAAACAACAGAAATAAGAAAAAATAGTAAATAAAAACAAATAAGTAAATAAAAAAAAAAGATAAAGTGATGCTGATAGCAATAGGACCCTGAGTATGGTATACAGTATGTACATGCCCACATGAACTTAATTACATATGTGCACACCCTCACTTTAATTATAAAAAGCAATACTGAAAACAGTTACAAAATACAGTATTGTTGAAATTTGGGGGTCTAAAAACACTCCCCTGCACTTAACAAATTAGGGCTGAAATTCCTCAGTCAACACAAAACCTGAAATTTCTACTTGATGACCAATTTTTGTTTGTCAATGACTCTGTATGACGCATGTGACTCAGTTCAATCATTTACACTCACCTTCTACTTTATCAGATACACCCATTCAACCATTCATGAACTAATAACTAACCAGCCAGTCGCATGGCAGCAACTCAATGCATCAAGGCATGTAGACATGGTCAAGACAACGCAGCTGAAGTCCAAACCGAGCATCAGAATGGAGAAGGAAGGTGATTTAAGTAATTTTGAA
>JBAMNC010002421.1:0-29964 GCA_037902135.1 Cetoscarus ocellatus
CTCTTTCACAGCAGGTACCGGTCTAGGCTCAACCTTGGACACTGATTTAAGTGTGTCATGTTTAGTTTTTTTTTACCCCCGAAACCCTAAAATCAAAATGGATTATCAGTATAAACAATGGATGGATGGGTCATATTGTTTCAGGATCATCAGACGGTATCTCTCATTAAACACAGCCAAACTCTACATGCACTCTATGATATTTTCACATCTGTCATACTGCCTTACTTCCTGGTCCCAAGCCTCGCAAACAGCTTTAAAACCAATCATATCCATATACAACCAGACAATAAAAATAATGGACAAAAAACCTGTCCGATGGCATTACTGTCTCGTTTTAGAGAAACATGATATGCTTAGCTTTGAAAATTTCATTAGCTACTGTAATCTTAAAATGTTTTACAAATGCTTACATAGTCTTGTTCCATCTATGCTTGGTGAATTTGATAGCAGGAATCAGAATTCCAGTCGAGTGAACACATGGGCTTCTGTTAATGGTAACTGTCGAATTCCGATGCGTAAAATGTCCTTTGGACAATCAGCCTTCTCTGTCACAGGAGCTAAACTCTGGAATAGTCTACCTACTGAGCTGAAAATGCAAACTAACTTCAAAGGCTTCAACAAAGGTATTAAATCATGGCTGAAAGAGCAACAATATTGTTCCCACATATAAAACATTTGCGTGTATACATGTTTACCTGAAGGAACTTTTTCATTCACCTTTTTTATTGAACCTTTATCTTCATCTGTTCTGGATGTTTTAATCCTGATGTATTTTCTAATGAACTGTGTCATGGGTATCTCTGTTATTTTTCATAAATTTCTCTTTGTACAATTTTAATCTTTAAAAGCCTCCCATGGACTGGTGTTGAAAATTAGCACTGTGCTATAAACACTTACAGCAGTGCATTTGGGACCTTTAAATATCACAGCATCAATGTTACTGTGAGTCATGTCAAATAAACAATAAATAAATAAAATAAATTGATATTAGGCATGAGAGAGAAAAATATGAGATCAATGTGATTTTTTTTTTTACCATGCACTATGTGAATTTTGTAAAATAAAAGAAATAAGGTGAAATGTCAAAGGCATAGTCAAAATAACAAGGATTATGCCAAAATTTTACTGTATGTATTATGTAACAATTTTTAGAATAATGTCAAAATATTGAGTTGAAGTCAAAATATCATAAATGAAATAGAAATGGTGCAGCAGGTAGTGCTTGTGTCTCACAGCAAAATAAAAAGTTGCTGGATCAGGTCCCCCGATCAGGAGGAGCCTTTCTCTGCAGAGTTTATATGTTCCCACATGCATGCATGGGTTTTCTCCAGGTCCTTTTGTTTCCTCCTAAATACCACACGAATGCTTGTTATTAGCCTTTAGATGTGAGTCAGTGTTTGAATAGTTTGACTGTCTCTGTATAGCAGCCCTGTGATTGGCTAGCAGCCAGACCAGGATGTACCTTGCCTCTCTCCCTTGCCTATCCCTCAGTTGGGACGGGCTCCAGCTCCCCTGAAAACCCTGAAATGAATAAGGGGTAGAGATAATAGATGGATGGATCATTCTGGAGTCAGGCACGAAATGAAAAACTATGACAACATTTTTTTTTCATCATGCGCTATGTGAACATTATAAAATGACAAAAGAAAAAAGGCATAATGTCAAGAACATAGTCAAAATAACCAAGATAACATCAAAATATTAAGTATTGTGTTACAACTTTAGAATTAGTACAAAATGTTGTGTCAAAGTTTACATTTCAAGATTAAAGCTAAAGTGGTCCGGTGAATTTGGGAATATGGTCAAAATTATGAAAAAGACTTTGAAAAATCAAGTATCAATTTAAATGGAAGTTAGACAGCAGAAATAAAACAATAAAAACTTGTATCCCAACTTTGTTCTTGACATTTTAAATTGATTCACTATTTTTCTCAAAGTTTATAATGAAAATACCTGCCCCTCTTATTTTTCTTCCGTCCGGCATTAGTACTCCTCAGTATACTTTGAATTACCCTCAGCATCCAGCATCATTGCATTATCTATCTCTAAGGGTCATGGCCTCAAACTCTCACTGAATATTAATGTAAATAAACAGTTTATGTCAGTGTTACAGTCATGCTTTAGCACTTAACACTATTCATGTTTCCTCAGACTGCTGCCTGACGTCAGACTCGATGATGTGTGATTTTATTACCTGAGTAGGAAAAATAACACCGGTAGATTTATTGTGGTTGCGTCTCCTCCTCGCGCTCAACGTCCTGCGTCCTCCTTTCTGATTGGTCGGCTGGGAGGCAGCTCCACAGCGCCGCGACGCTCCGGGATCCTCTGGCGCAGAGAGAAAGCGCAGCTTGGCCGCCAGTGAGCACCGAGCCAGGCTGGGAGGGTTCATAGATGATGTGATGTGATCCAATACGGGCGGCCGGCTGCGGACCTACGGGTAGACTGGCTCTTAAAAAGCGGCTGTGGACGTGGCCCGCGCAGTGACCTCTCCTGCGGGTGTCGTCGTCGTGGGAGTGGAGGAGCCGAAGCCCGGAGGCTGACCGAGGCGGTGAGTGGATGTAAATAGATGCCCTCGTTGGGATGCGCTCCCCTCCCAGTGCGGTGCTGGTGATGGGGCTGGATGCTGAAGATTTACTGCGTCTTACATATCGACAGCTTTCCTCCTGCATCACTGGCAACTCCACCTCTGCGTCCTCAGACATAAGCTTCATCTAAACACGGTCTGACGACGTTTTAGGCATTTTGGTGAGAGGAGCTTTATCACTGAGGGGGCACCAAGAAACGAGGGGCTAGGATACTCCACCCATGACATCATCGACTTTTTCAAGTTCATTTTCTCCCCCTGCTCGAGCTCTCATCTGTTGCATTTCCTCTCTGAGGTAGTGCAGCTCAGAGTTGGGGAGAGGGGCGTTTAGATATCAAAACGAGGAAGTTAGTAACAATTAGTGACAATTAATATGAGAGGCCAAAAATTCTAAAAAGATAAATATAATGATTATTAATGGTAAAGTTACTGTTGTTTTGAAGATGTTGAATCTCTTAGGTTGACCTTCAGGTGAGCTATAAACAAATGGAGCAGACTGAGATCTTGTTTTGATACCTTGCTCAGGATTATAAGGGAAATCTTATGTAATGTATGTTTTCATGTATGTTAAGAAAGGAAATGACTTGCATAATTTCCCCCATACTTCACTTTTTCTTTAATTAAATCAACAACAGATTGCACTAGGGCTGCGAGATGTTTGATTTTTGTTGATATCCAGTCTGCTGATATTTCCAGACTCATTATCACAGACACTGGTATCGATACTGATATTTTGTGTCAAGAGCGCACAGACTCTGTTTAACTAAAATTTACGTCTTTCTTTCAGGGTGTTTCTCTATTTTTGTAAGAAACAGATATGAAGCAGGAAAAAATATTTAATAAATGATACTTTTGATTTATATAAGTGGACTACTGGGGGAAGACCAAGTACACCATTATGGTATATTACACGTTTTGCTAATATTACAGCCAATATAGGAGAAATATTTTATCGCCAATTTGTATAATAAAAATATTGGCAAAACTGCCAATACTGACAGTCAGCTTTTAAGGCGATTATCTGCAGACTGATATCGATCTATTAATATGCTGCATTCTTAGATTGTGCTTTAAAAGGAGCAGAAACAGCACAATAAAGATGAGTGAAATGAGACATGATTATTTAATTAGAATACAACCTCCTGCTGTCTTATGACCAGCTGCTACATCTCATGAATGACCTCTGCTGTTCCAGAGCACAACAGATTTATTGAGGACAAACAGTTTAACTACCTCTGTATGTTCACTGTGCCCCTGCTGTCCTGCAAACTGCTGTGTCATTTCCCCGCTTTCTCCCTCTAATAACCAGCCTTTCTCCTCTCAGTATCCCCCCACCACCCACCCCCACACTCCCTCTCAGGCCCATCATGTTTAACTAATGGAGATCTGGCTGCTCTGTCATCCCTGGTGGTCCAGATCATGCTGCTCATTGAAAAAGAATCATGAAAAGAACGATGAGAGGATAAGATTTTGTTTGCCCTGTTACTCATTTGGAGTTTTGGGTTACTGTATCATGATGCATAAGTCATCCTCTGAGTCATGGATCTTATTTGCTGTGATTTCCTGCACCGGTAGCTGCCATTACAGTCAAAGCAGCCTGGTAGAAGGTTTGATTCTACAAAATTGCGCGGCTTTCAGTTTGAATGAGAGCTGGACTATATTGGGAGTTTTAAAGGTACATTTCTATATAGTATTATGGATTCAGGGAAGTTGTTGGATAAGACTGATAATTATATTGATATAATTTATGTTGATGTTGATATTAGCCTAAATAATGATATTAATTGATAAATAATAATTAAGTACAAATGGACAATTGTTGTTTTGTTTTGTTTTTGCCTTACTTCTGTATATTGAGTATTAGCATTATTATTACTAAATAAACAAGAGATAGGTGGTTGATACCAGAGCAACAAAGACAGAAGTCCCAAACATCAAGCATTTCAGAGTTCTTGGCTTTAAATCATCAAATTTGGCAACTTTTGTAGAGTTAAGTGGAACTAGTTGTCAGCCTTATCAACAATTAGAAACCAAAGAAAATGCTCAACTGTGTGTAAGTGTGGAAAGCAACTATGAAAAATTACATTTACCCATGATCTTTTTTTTTTGTACTTGGACTTTTTTGAGTCCTTTTAGAATCACTACTTAACTTTTACTTCAGCAATTTCCATGGGAAGTTTTGAACCCTTGATAGAATCAGAGTCCGGAGTAAGGAAAGAAAAACTAAGCAGATTGAATCTTTCCATCAACTAGTTTAGTCACAATAAGTTAATTTTAGTACGATTCTAAGTTAAGTATCACAATGCCAGTGCTGAGATAACTTTCTACTAAAAAGATGTTTTTGGCAGCGCAGTGACGCGGCGGTTAGGGCATTTGCCTCACAAGGTTGCTGGATTGACTCCCCATGTTGGTCTATCTGTGTGAAGTTTTATGTTTTATGTGCCTGCAAGGCTTTCCTTCTGCACATCTAAACCTTTTAACCATGTCTTAAAATTACTAAGCTGTCTGTGATTTTAGTTTTCTCAAGATCTTGAGTAATCATCTAACTATCAAAGAAGGATCATGAGTGAATCATGAGTGAGGTAAACAAGTTGTGATATCATGGAAACAACTGAAAACTTGTTTATTATCATTGGAGGACTGAGTAAGATAAAGTTAATGATGCTTATCCCCTTAGGGCCTTCATATCACGGAACTTGTTCATGAAATGGCTTTACAGGTTCATAGGACAAAGGTAATAGATGCTACTGATTGAGAAATGCTGATGGTGCTGTACCAAACACAGGTAGGTAGTGTTTACCTGTTGACAGTGTTTGGTGTCTGAGTCACAGGCCACGAGTGTGAGTGCAGATTCAGCACAAACAGGTTGTTTGGTTGTTTGGCTCGGTGACAAAGGGACAACAAGATGCCCAGAAGGAAGGAGAAAGGGGGTGGGGGTGGGGTGGGGGGTTGAATAAGGGAACCCGCATGGACAAAGTGCACCACCCAGGGATTTTTTATTTTCTCCAAATCCTGCCTCTGTTTTTTTTCCTTCCAAGATCTTGTCGTGCTTCCAGATCTGCTGCGTTTGTATTTTCCGTGTTTCTGAGAAATGGGGCTGGTGATGACTGCAGCATTGTTTGAGATGTGTGTGCTTCTGTTTGTGTATTTGTGTGTGTATTTATGATTTGTTGACAGGATATTTATACATTACACTGCATGGATATGTGTTCACCCATCCCTTTTCTTCCAGAGATTCAAGCATAGAGGTGACAGCAATGCAGTCCATAACTGTATGCAGTTCTCATGTCATAATGATTCTCTGCCACTGTCTTTGTTTCCATCTGTCCTTTTTTTTGCAGCACATGACTGATCCACCCAGAGATTAAAGAGACATGCTAGCTAGTTAGCAGTATCTGCCTGCAGGTTACAGCTCAGCTCTGTTTTGAACATCAGTCCTTCATGAATACATCAAGGGTCTGACTAACTCCCAGTATAATGCTAATTCAGTCCAGCTTAATGACTGTGATGCTGTTTATATTAACACAGCCACAGTGACACCGTGAGTGCAAAAGACGTCTGAGGCTGCATAAGTATTCACACATTGGTTTAGCAGTAAAAGCCACTCAGAGTAGATAGCAGGACGTTTCATCAGGTTTTTGTTCAGTTGTAACAGCAGAGAAATACAGATGATAAGAGCAGCATGGAGTGTCTCATCTTGATGATGTCACTTTTCTATGATGATGTCATTCACAGGCACAAAGAGCAAACCTCCACAGCTCTTGATTGAAGATTGAGATTTATTATTTATGAGACATGATATCAGATTTTTAAAAAGTATTACATTTGTATTTCAGTTTAGCAGTAAATAGAAAAGAGAAAATATTTTTGAAATATTACCAAGTACGGGACGGAATATGCGATAAATTGCCTTTAGGAATAGGGAAAGTGGAGTAAGATGAGACATTTTTTACTTTTGTTGTCACTGAGGCAAGAAAAAATGCAACAGAGTTAAAATGAAAACATATACTGTTATTTAAGAATGTTTGCTATCAACTGAAATTGTAAGGATGTATCAATGATGAAGAGCCTGGAAACTGTGGCCTTTCAAAATAAAGTGCTCCTGTGGCTCAACTTGCCCCAGGTTAGGGGTAAGTTAAGCCAAGTCTGTAGGGAAGTTGACCATGTGACTGCATATCTTTAAATCTGAGTATTTTTATAAGATAATGTATTGCTGTTGGGAGAGTCATTTCACAAGAGATTGTTCACTTTACAAATAGTCTTATTTATTTTCTTATAAATAAGACTTCCTTCATTGCTTTATCCATCTCAGCAAGGGATGTTGAGCCCCAGTTGGTTTTCCTCTTGTACACTCTTGGCATGACTTTCTACTAATGTTTAACATTTGATCAGACAAGTCAGTTGGTTGACATAACATTAAATACTATTTTATGATTTAGTACATTAATATAACTTTTCAAACTTTTGGTGGTATAAAAGAAACCAATGGCTCAATTTACCCCACAACATATGGCTCACTTTGCCCCATAGCCAACATTTTAGAAAAAATGTTGCTAGCTTTGCTATTCAGGCTAATCTTTAGCCAAATGAGTCATAGTTTTATACACTGGTAAATACATATATGTATGATACACTATTTTAGACCTGGATAAATTGGATTTGATACAAAGCTCAATATACCTGACATGCAGATATTTTACTTTGACGCTTGAAAAAGTGTTTTTTGTGTTAAAAAGTACCAACCCTTTATGCCACGTGCTCCTCTTCAACAGAGGCAGGGGGAAATGATAAGGGCTTCCTAAATTAAGAGCCACATGACAAGAGTTGTTTACTGTTTCCCAGAAACAGGGTTGGGTCAACTTCTGACTCAGTTTACCCCACTCTCCCCTAACTGTTATCAACTACAGGAAAAACCTGGACATGATGTGCCCTTAAAATACATAGAAATCTGGGGACACAGGATGTCATGACAAATTTAGAAAAAACATGTTTTTAAAAACATATGGCAGTATTATGACTAAAACATTGTAGTTACAGATGCTAACACTAAGGCTTGATCACACTAAAGGTGATCAAGCCTTTTCTGTCGGAGCTCCTCCACTTTAAAACAACCTGCCAGAGGAGATAAGGCTGCTGAATCAGTAACTTCTTTTATTTCACTAATTTCTGTAGACTTGCCTTGACATGGTTTATTTGGTCATATACTTATGTATTCATTTTTTTTTAGTTATTTTATCCCATTTTATCAGTTTATTTATTTCACAGTTATTTAGTCATTTTTTATCTCTTCTGTTTTTGTTACCTTCACTGGCTTTCTCATCTTTCTTGTTCCTGGTTTTCTCATCTTTTCACATTTTAATTTATTCCCTATTTTTGCTTTACGTACTCTAATCCTCCAATCTCCTGATGTGATGTTGTCATCTATTAACCTATTTTTTTGTGTAATTGTCCCCTTATTGTCATTAGTATCATCATTTTCTAAAAATCTTCTTTATTTATGATACTATTATGCTGACTTTTTAATCATACTAATGAAGTATATTCATATAGTACTTTAAATGTTTAAAGTTTACCACCTGCATTCCTTTTATCTACTTAAATTTTCTTCAGCCTCTAAGTTTACAAATTGTTCCTGCCCT
This sequence comes from Cetoscarus ocellatus, assembly GCA_037902135.1. Taxonomy (NCBI): domain Eukaryota; kingdom Metazoa; phylum Chordata; class Actinopteri; order Labriformes; family Labridae; genus Cetoscarus; species Cetoscarus ocellatus. The sequence continues at coordinate 8,227 of JBAMNC010002421.1, forward strand.
CTTGTTTGACTTTTTGGACAGTTTATGCTGAGTTTATTGTTCACTGGGTGTGTGTCTTTGTTTTCTCCCATTTTTATAGAGAAATCAAACAAAATATTAGATATTCCTTTATTAGTTCCACAGGGGAAATTCCCAAATCTACAGCAGCTGCATGATACAAGAGAAATATAAGAAAGAAACATTATAAATGAAAAATAAAGTTATTACAAATTAAATACAGTAAAATAAAAAAGAAATAAAAAAGAATATAGTGTATAGTAAGTGGTATATTTACGTTCCTTTTGTACATGTTTGTTATTTTACAGATGGTTATGTACATGATGATATTTTATAGATGGAGATTTGAGATGTTATAGATATAAATATGGTGGTCATGTACATGTTTGAAACATATCAATTACATCACACTTCCTCCAAGTTGATTATTACACATATGAACATGGTAATTATAGTAGAAAAAAATGGTGTATCTTGTAGCCCTTCTCTTGGCTAATTTATGACAATCAAATCTGGCAAATGTGAAGTTTTAACTGACCTTAATATGTTTGATTGAATTCATTAATATAAGAGTGGCCAACAGTGTGGAAAGTATTGCTTTTGACAGATGCTTTTATATGTATTCAGTGAGAAGATTTGACAAAGTAAGACAAAATTGTTACTTTTCATTAGCATATAGCTACTGATTGGCACTTAACTACGTCCCCCTGTTTTTAGCTCCCCGTTTGACTTATGAGTAGCAATATAAGTTGAAAGACCTCCACATGATCAGTGATAATGACAGGATTGTATAGTTCTTCACTTTTAATTGTTGGAACTTTGTCCTTTTTTGTTGCTATAGCCAATGAAAGAATGCTAGGATTATTCATATAAATCCTACTAGTATTGCCACACTTCTGTTTTAGTTTTTCGTCTCCTTGTAATAATAGGGTCCTGTATGGTCAATCATATTGCCTATTCAATCAAATTGAGTTAAGCCATATATAGAAATTTGGTCAACCTCTTAAGGTAAAGTAAACAAGGTTATAGCGGCATAAACCAGTTCAAGCACAGTTGAACTACACCTATGTGGAAAAACAGTTTTGTCAGGACCACTTTGTCTAGAAAAGACAGTAGAGTAGTAATTCTAGTTTAGCTTTATTTACAGTTATTTAGATTATACTTATTTGCAATTATTTATGTTGAGATTTACTAACAGTTAGGGTATGGCTCTGATGGGGGCTCTCCCTGCCCTTCCACATGCTGACTGTGGAAGTCTTAAGCAGGAGCAGCACACATTCCTGCCTGCTTTCCTTATGCCTACATAGAAAGCATGAGACAGAGAAAAGCAACCAAAATCTTCCAGAGAAAGCATCAATGACACTAAGACATTGTTTAAGTCCAAAAATGGCATCAAGGAGGAGCTAGGGTGGAGGAGAGTTGCAAAGCGGCTTGCAATGGAAGCAGCAGAGAGTAGGCAGGTGAGAGCAGCTTTTATAGGGCGGTCTGAGTGCATTTAGCCAATGGCAGCCTAGACCTAATAAAATGGCTATCAACAGTGGCAGGCTAACTTTGGATGAACTGTTTAGCAATGGATCTTCACTCATGTCCTGTCAGAACTATCACCATGCTCAATTAATCCCTTTAAATACTTGCATAATTTGTGTTAAAAGGGGTTATTTTATCCTTTTGGGGATTTTATATACCCTTTGGTATGTTTACGCATCTCTTCTGCATGATACAGTACTTCTATGTTCAAGACAACAAAGTCCTTCAGTTGTCTTTAGCTGACAAATTACCACAGAGTATATGGGACAACCGTGAAAAAATTAGGTTTGTGCACATTAGCAAAAGTGAATATACCCAAGCAGTCATCAAAAAAGAATGTATGAACCCAAATTAAGACAAAATGTGACCCCTTTAAGAATACTTAATACTTAATTTGTGATACTTATGTGTGTCTTCTTTTTCTTTCAGCTTCTTCACAGTATCTTCAGTCAGTCATGATGTCAGTGCAAACTCCTCCTCTCTCCCGCTCTGGCTCCTCCCCCTCTAACGTGGGTCTGGCTAATCGTAGTGCTCCCTCAGCCACCCCTCCAACTTCTCTCAGCCTTCGCTCATCATACAACCAACTGCTTGGTCGTGATGTCATCAAGGAGTCCATGGAGACGGGAAGCTCGGCCACCTTGCCAAAGAGCCGCCAGAGGCACACGATGACCAGTGTGCGGAGTGCCATGGGGATCAGTGACAACCTCTCCAAAAACCAGTCTGTGACCAGAGGGCGAGGCCTCCCCACCAAATCTTCTTCAAGCTCTGCCCTCTACTCCTCTTCCTCTTCTTCATCGCTTTTCAACACAACTAACCCTAAACTGGCTAAGAATGGAGCAAACATGCAAAGACGTGCAGAGAGCCAGCAGCTAGAGCTGAGCAGAGCCAATACAGAGGGAAAGATCCACAACGATATCATTAATAACCCTGGCTCTGATTGGCTAGACAACTCCCAACTTCCCCCATTCAGGAGAAGGACCAAGAGTTTCCTCAGTTACCATGAAAAGGGCTGGGATCTGGATGTAAGCTGGGGAAAAAAGGAGGATAAGGAGGAAAAGAAGCAGCAGCCATGCCCGGAGAAGGAGCAGGCTAGTCCTGACAATGACAAAGAGATCCAGAAGGAGGAGAAGTCCAGCATCAAGCAGAACTGTGAGGAGGAGAAGGAGGAGGTGGAGCCAGTGGTTGAGCCAGTGGTTGAGGAGGAGGAAGAAGAGGATGACCCTACACCAACTCCAAGACCGCCCCTGCTACCTGTGGTGGTGGAAGCCCCTCTTTCTGCCACCTCTTCCTCTTCCTCCTCCTCTAACAGCCCAGAGTGGATCCTAGACAACCAGGACCAGATCAAAGATGAGCTTTGTGTCCCAGTTCAGGCAAGCCCACGCAGTCCTGCAAAGCCCGCCCGCAGCACCCAGCCCAGGGTGATCAAAGTGGAGCTTCATCCTAACAATGAAAATCAGTTTCTGCAGCAGTACCCGCCCTCTTCTCCTAAACAGACCCGAGCTCCAGAGAGGAACACCCCGACCAGGACCCGACCAGCACCTCCTGCTCTGCCAGATCCTGAACCAGAGACGGGACTCCCTAAGGTGGGCCTGAGAATGGACCTGACACCTGACACTCCTTCAGAGGATGAAGATTCCAGCTGGACAACCCTATCCCAAGAGACACCCTCTCCTCAGACTCCACAAGATATAGGTTAGTGTTATCTGTCTTTCTTTCTGTTTTCCTTTTTTAAAATCTACCATATACTTGAAGTGGTCGACAAAGTATTTAACTCTAAATCCAAGTCAAAGTATAACCGTTTAAACATCATCCCAATAGAAATGAATGTTTTCTTCAAAGAATACATGTGTGAAAGTCCAGGAGTACTTGCTGTTAGGGGTCACAAATGCAAAGTACAAGTTTTGTTGGTTTTTATTCAAACATATGTCTCGATGGCTTGTCTACTTCTCTCTATCTCCATTGTTTACTTTTCCTTTCAAGAAAATGTGTGCTCAAACAGTCCATTTATAAATGGGTCCCTCATAATGTCAGCAGGAGATATCCCATCTCCCCGAGATGAGCAACACTCTCTTAGCCAAGTGTCTCTTCAGCCCAAAGGCGGCCTCCAGTGGAAGGAACATGTCTAGGCATATCAGTAAGCATTAGAGCACAGTGCCAGAAAGCCACATCCACTTCTTGAGAAAAGTGTGGCCAGACACAACTTATTGTTTGAGGACAACAAAATAAAACCACTGGCTGTAGATGTGGTGACAGAGAATTATGGTACTTCTCTGGCATGTCAAAAGAAATTGATGATTTTCTTTTGACATTTGCTCTGTGTTAGCTTTATGTTCTAACATGAAGATACTCAACATACAGGTGAAGTAAAAAAAAAACTTTAGACAAGCCATACACAGAACTTCACACACAATTTATTTTGAAAGGAAATCCAAAAAAATTGTGATGATACTAGCATTCATAGATCACTCAGGCAGCTCCAGTTTGTATTTGTTATAAAAATAATTGATATTGCAGGAGCAGAAGAAAATTTGAGTTTGGTGTCTTTCAGAATCAGAATCTCTTTATTGTCCTGTGAAGGGAAATTAGTTTTGCAGCAGGGCACACAAAAGACAAGGTACGCAATGACAACATCAGAGTTCAAAAAAAAAAAAACATATAATAACACATATCAAAAAAAAACAAAAATCAAATCATCACTTCTTGCAGATTTATTTTACATACAGATTTTAGGAATGGTAAGATTTTAGTTAAACCTTCTGTCATAGCCTACAGATGTGTGATGGGGTGGAACAAGCTTCAACCTTTTCTTATCTGAAAATAAAACAGCAGACTCTTTTAAAGCAATCATGACTCTCCAGCAGTACTGCTGTAACCTTTAAGGCCCCTGTGAGGCACCTTATGTCACAGAGAAAGCGTTGGATGGACAGAGGGTGGGGATACTGCAGAGTGAAGGGTGTGAAAAAGAGAGACGGAACAGAGCCTGAATATTGCTACGGATATATGACAAGGCATTAGTTAAAGAATGAAGATATGATAAGAAAATTAAGAAGAAGAACAGGGACATCAAAACCAAAAGACATAGGAAGGAGGAGATGCTGCTCTCCTACTACAGGGGATGAGCCCTGGAGTTGCTATGACAATGGACACTAAGTAAGGACAGGCTGACCATCTCCGCAGTGTACCCTCTCCATCCCTGTTTGTTTGTGTGTGAGTTCTCTGTGTGTCGCCATTACATGTTTTGTCCGTCTGTATCATCCTGTTTGTGTTATTGTGACACACTCATAACCAGTTTGCGTTTGTGCACCTGTCACCCTGCAGCAGATGTTTGGGGTGAGGGGGATCTGCCCCCAGGCTGGCGGGAGATCTCAGACTCATCAGAAGTCTATTTCTGGCACGTTCCCACCGGCACCACACAGTACCACAGACCTGTTGCTGTGGGCAACCCACACACCCCTGCCAATGCTGAGGCTGAGACACAGCCAGACCCACAACAGGAAACACAGGATACACTGAAACCTCCCAATGAGGTAAGAGGACACGCAGACCACAAACACCACATGGTCATATAAAATATATTCATGTCAGTCCTTTTTGTTGATAGACCTACAAATTCAGCTTTAAAACTATTTGTTAAAAAAACATGACTTGTAAGAAAGAGGAGGGGGACATGCAAAGATGACAAACAGAGATACACAACCATTCACACGGTCACACCTAATTAAGAGTCACCAATCAGCCTATTGAACATGTTTTTGGTAAGTGAGAGGGAACCTATTCAGACTGATTCATGCTGGTCTTAGCTCAAATCCTAAAGTAACAAGGCTTTTTACTACTTTGTTAGAGCAGCAAAATACAAGTTTTAGCACCATAGCAAAATAAGATTCTGCCGTCTACGTATAATCCCCTCAAAACTTTCAGTGAGAAAGATGTGCAGCTGCCACACACCACGTTCATGTTCTAATGGTAAAGAAGGGCCATTATTAACCGTCAAATAAATATGTTTCAAAGTCAGTCAGACAGTGTTTACCAAAGTTTCTTGAACTTTTTACCAGGTAAATAGCCTGTTTTATTGTTATATTCATTTGTTTATGTATACTCTCAGATTCCTCTTCTTCACTGTGATGACTGCAGTCTTAACATTAAAAATCTCCAAACTTTATCCCTTAAGTTGTCACATATGTGGTCTAAGTTCACAGTTTACATTGAGCAGTATGAAAGTATTAAGCTGCGTTCACACCGAACACTGACTTTGGGACTGAAAAACACTGAAGTCGTCTTGCGTGTCCATAAATACCTCATTTTGGTCACTGTCGCTGGTCACTCTGTGACCTCAAGCGCGCTCGAGTTTCACCACAATCATGTCATATATCATATAATAGGATGTATAAGTTGACATTATTCCAACAACTGTATCCTTTTCACTCACCTACCAACCACAAAACACTGCAGCTGATGGCCCTGCAGCAGCATCGACTGTGAGTTCTCTGCGGTCCATCTAGGTGGATTGTCACTCTGTGAACCGGAATGAAAATTGTCTGTCACGGGTACTGTCACACACCCACACAATGCTGATTGGCTGTTGTCGCACAGCCACATAGGACATCACCTGGAGAGTTCAAACTTTTCAATTTTTTCGCCCAGGACGCGGCTGTCGCGTCGCAGGAGGGTTAGCCCCGCCCCATCGCAGCTGTACATTGACTTTACATGGAGAGTGGTCACCGATCATCACTGCTTATACTGCTATGAGCAGATACCTAAATCTCCACAGGAAGCCCTACAAAAGTTTTATTGTTACTTTTTATTTGTTAGAATCAGAAATACCAGTTATGACTGATGTCAAAATTGGTAAGTGCCTTTATGATTACAGAATTATTCTATATCTGATAGGAGGTGGGGCACATTTGCCAGCAGTGGATAATATATTTGACTGCATAAATTAAATTTTGAAACATGTTTTTTAATCCTATAGTGGGTCATGTTTCAGCAGCCCATTTTGTAAATATAAATGTATGAAAAAACTATCATTTGAAAGAAAGAGTTTAAAAGACAGAGAAAGAGGAATTGCACTGATTTATTAAACGGGTCTCAGTAGCATTGATTTACTTCGCTGGGGTGTTAGCGGCTCTGTCAGATAGCTTGTCTGTCGGTAATCGGTTCTGCAGGTTCTAGCCCAGCGTCAGCTGCTGCATTGCAATTTGTCCTTGGGGACAACTCGGGGACATTTAACCCCAAGTTGCACCCGCTGCTGTGTCAGTGGTGTGAAAATAGGTACAGAATGATAGGGCATGGTTGTGTTTGCTAATTCTAATGAAAAACTTATAGAAAACTGTAAACAATCAGTGAGTGAATGTGAGAGTGAATGGGTACGAGTAGGTAGTTACGACCTTTAGTGTAAAGCTTTGAGTAGTCAAGACACTAGTGATAGCACTGAGTGCATTTAGCATTAAATTTACTTTCTGTGGCAAATAGCACTGGCCTTTGTGAATAAGGAGATGTTTGCAACAAAGCTTATTTGCATGGGGGAGTCTATTTTGCACTGAAATATTGACTGAAATATTGAATATTCCCTCCTATGCGTCCATGCAGATGACACTGGTGCACCCAGGACGCAATCTGCTTGAAAGATCAGTTGGTGAGCAATTTGTGCTCATTTGAGCCTCTGCATAAGCTCCATGAATCAGGAGCTATTTTTGTGTCACTTGCACTGGTTAAGTGCCTGCAAAACAGGCCGGAATTCTTGGTGGATTTGGCCCTGTGTTGGTAATTTAAGCATCGCTAGAAAAAAATCTGTCTTCATGTAACAAAAAAGTAGGGTAACACTTTATATTAAGGGACCATAATAAGCATTAATTAATGCTTAATATGCATCAAATAACAATTAATAAGCACTTACAATGAATTACAAGATGCTCCTAAAAATTTTTAAGACTTTTTTTTAAGTGTTCATTTGCGAGGTATGAGACAATATTATTATTAATAGTTAATTAGGACCATTTGCAGGGACTGGATCTAAAAAGCGGGAACAGTATCTTATAGAGGTTAATGAATTCTTAATTATGCACTTATCAAGGTAACCAATTTGGAACTGTGCACTTATTAACAGCTCATAATTCATATTTACATGTGCCAGATCTAAAGTGGGAAGTGTCTCATTAACTTTCATGAACGCTTCATTATGCACTCATAGGTCAATAACACCTGAAGCTTTTTAAGCAGTTACTTTCACATGAACAGCATACATTTAATGGTGAAGCTTACAAATCCACTAGTAGACAAGTCTTTTAGAAAGTTTTTAGTTTGAGCAGGCCTTTGAGGCTCAAGAGTACAAAGAACAAAACATGTCAACATACATGTTGTACAACAACAATGCAGTTTCAAACTTGGAAGAAGACACAAAGATTGCCCTCTGAGAAGGCTTCTCCATGACATATCAAAGATGAACAAAGCTTTGTGACCTGCCATAGAACATATCCGCCAGAGTATATTTTTACATTTTTACATGCTGTAGTGTCATTTTTATGAGCATTTTGTATTACTATGGGCTCTAATTTCCTGGCGCAACTCAGGGTGGCGCAGGGTGGCGCACCCCGCGCAGTGGTAATTTTGTCCGCCGTGCGCAGCCAATTTGGCAGTTTGGTAGACCAGCTGCACCGAGATGGTGTGATGGCGCACCCGGGGGAGGTGTCGAAAGATTCATCTTGGCGCGGAAGGTGCGCTGAAAGCTCACCAGCTCCAACCTGGTCTATTCTCGGCGCAGGAGAGGCGCACCCCGTGCAGTGGTAATTTGGCTGACAGGCGCACAGTGCGCACACGTCACCAAAACCTCACAGGCACATATCCAGAGTGTCAGGCACATTTCAATGCAATAAACAATCACAGCAACCACTATTGAATGTAACCGTCTGAACCAGCTCATACATTTGTATCTATATTTATTGTCCCGTCACATCTGATGTCAGATCAGAGAAGTTTGTCATAACTAACGAGTTCACATCTCTCATGCCAGCCAAAAACAGCCACATCATCCGATACAAAGTATCCGGCTTCTGTCATCTCATGAAATTCAAAAGAAAAGAAAAAGAGAGAGACGCTCGCTGAAAAAATGTAAGTCACTCGGTGTCTTAAGGATTTACCTGTGATTGCCCATATTTCTCTGTTTTAATCTTTATTCTTAACGTGATCTAAAAAGATGGAGTACATTATTGCAAGGAGGATGAGGAGGAGATATAATTTTCACCAAAGGTTCTGCTATTGGCGATGACAGACCAGTAATGCAGGTGGATCACAAGCATGATGAATGGATTAGCCTGCTGCTGTGTTTAAATGTATTTATCACTTAATTTTGTACTCCTATTATGACGCAGGAACAGATGTCATCTGTCCCGCGAGGTGGTCCGCGAGGTGGTCCACACGGTGACGCGCATCGTGGCCTCCGATGCACGCCTGGTGGCCCCTGCGCTCTCCCAGCTGCTGCAAAAGTGACAGCGGCTCTGACCTTCTTCGCCGTGGAGGTGAAATTGTCACTGCGCCTCACCCGCAGCGCATTTAAAGGCGAGGAGAGGCGTTCATTTGATCATTTCACGCCTTATCTCCTCCCTCTCTGCTGCTTGCGCTGGTAGGAGGGACGGAGGCGTGGGTGCGCCTGCCTGCGCCAGACTGCGCCGTGCACGAAACTTGCAAAATGTCCTGGACACACCCCGTCGGCGCGGCGCAGGCGTGGCGCAGGGCAGGTGTGCCCCGCCTGCGCCTGGTCTACGAAATTAGAGCCCCATGGCTTGAAAAAGTCTCGGTGGTCCTTTTCCTCTTTAGTCCAGAGGACACGACGTCCATGATTTCCAAAAACAATTCAAAATGTGGACTCATCAGACCACAGCACACTTTCCCACTTTGCATCAGCTCATCTCAGATGAGCTCGGGCCCAGAGAAGCCAGTGACGTTTCAGGGTGCTGTGTCCAAATGACCAGTTTCCAGGTTATGCTTTCAGTCTCTGAGTCCAGATCATTAATGTTCAGTTTTGCTCATGTTTGGGTTCACTTTATCAGTTCTCAGGTTCAGATTTTGTTATTCACACCTAGATCATTTGGGAGGGTTGTTTTGATACTGCTAATCTGTGCTTGAGTCCTGGTCTCAGAGTTTAGGTCCAGATCTTTGCTGTCCTTGTTTATCAGAGCCTGAGTCCAGAACATCATGTCCAGAACCACATAGCCTGTACTCATGACTAGATTACTAATGTTTAAGTATTTTTAAGACTCCTTCAGGGGGTTACCTACCCTGCTATGGGCCTTTCTGCCCTTTTAAATTCAGAAAGAAACCAAATGGGGTTCTTACAACAAAGACATAACAGTCTTATTAGGGGATTATGTTTTTGCTGGCATTTGTTTGTTTGTTGTGAACAGGATAACTCAACAAGTTAAAAACAGATTTTAATGACATTTACTGGGAATGCTGATCATGATACAAGGGAGAACTGGGTAGATTTTGGTGGTGATCTGAATCTGGATGTGGATCCAGGATTATTTTTTTAAATGGTTTACAGTTAAAGCTAGGGCAGTTTCCCACATTTCTGACAATAACTCACATAACATTGTTGGAAATGCCTTGGCAGGGGTTGTGATCTCAGAGCACTTCTTGTTCCTTTCTAAATGAAAAAGTTTTTCACTAAAAGTTAAAGCTAAATCCTGTTTAGACTTCGAGGTAGTTTGTAAGTGTTGGTAAAATGTGACAATTTTATTAAGTCATCATTGTTTGGAACAACAAACGTCTGAGAGTAGGTGAAACACATGCAACAATAAAAAGAGTTTTACACAAACAGTTACGACTATATTATGAATAGCATATCAACATATACCACTATGCAATGATTATTTGCATACAATATGTGAGTACTTTTCAATTTGCAATCAACTTTGTCTTTTTGGATGTTGTGGTGGCAAGTTAAAGGGTTAGTTGTGGGTTTGAAGTGGGGTTGCTAGAGGCCCATGGCACAAGTAAACATGAGTGCCAGTAAAGAAGTCGCAAGCTTTGTTCCCAGGCAGATATATCCGAGGGGATGGTAGCTGGTACCTAGCAGTACATGTTGCCACTGAAAGTCCCGTAATTAACCCACTTATAGGTTAAAACTACTCAAAAAACTAGAGAGGATATCTTCATGAACAGGAGGACACAGAGGAAGAACTTTTGCAGATGGAGACTCGGGTAGAAAGAGGGATGGAAAACAAAGGAGCAGGATAGATCACAAGTTACCTGGTGGTGCAGGTGACCGAACTGTGAGCCCATGTCCACAAAATCACAGGCCCATTCAACTCTTCTGGACCTTTCATTAGAGCTCTATAATTTAGTAAAGCCTTCAAACTTCTATTCTCGCTTACGTTTTGTTGCAGCAGAGGGTTGAGTCCTGATGTTCATATTTAGAACAAGCCAAATTTATAATAATATCCAGGGATTTAGATTTATGTAAGTTTGTGCCCCAGTGACCGCTACCTGACCCCACTGCTGCTCTCACCTGATCTAATGAGGGGAGTTGATGGCTGAAGGATATGTCGTCCTTTGTTGCATCACAAAGTAATTCTAAACTCAGGGGCTTTGTCGAGAAAAAGTTAAACGCTGTATAGAGTCTTACTGTACTGTATTGTCAAGCCAGCATAGCTTTTTTTAGTAGTTTTAACCTATAAGCGGGTTAATAAGGCGGCTTTCAGTGGCACCATGTACTGCTATGTACTGGTCAGCGTCTGCCCCCACGTATCTCCTCCCAGGGGCAAAGCTTGAATGTTCCTTTATTGGCGCTCATATTTGCTCGTGCCAAGGGCCTCTAGCAACCCCACTTTAAAAAAAAAAAAAAAAAAAAAATCATCCCTTTAACTTAAAACCTTCATGGCAGACTTTTTCATGTTTCCTTTTTAGTCCAAGATGTATTGATATTTGAAACTGACAATTGAACCACAATGAGAAGGACAGGGAGCTGCTACATGGAAGGACAATCTGCTTTTTAATCCAGCACGCTATCGACAGTCTTTATGCCTCTTTCCTAAAGGCTGAAGGTTGTTAGAAACAAAATATAAGTTGCAGTTTTCCTGCACAAACATCATCAGTATCGTTCTTCCTCCCCTTCACCTTTGTTTGTCTCTTTGAAACAGTGTGCAGCCTCAGCGCACAGCCAGCACGCAGGCAAATGAACTCTCTGGACAGGTCACATGCCCATCACAGCACTAACACAGGTAGACAGACTATCACTCACACTTACAGTCATACCTGTGGGCAATTTCAAGGCTGTCTTTTCCTCTTTGGAGGACGGTGAGAAGACACACACAGAGCTGTTCTGTACAGAAGGAGAACATGTGAACTCTCAGAGCTGCAGGAAAAAATAAACCCTGAGAGGTAAAAAAGTATGTGAGGCGATGTTTTCATGTGGAAATTTAATTTAATTTTGCCCTTGTTTTTAAAAAGGCCAAATCCATAATAAGCTGATTGTGTGGCTTATGAAAATGAAAAATCCAAAAATACCTCTGTTCAATTAACAACATTCACGGCCTCTTTCTTTCATCGGTTTAAATCCATTTTAAGAAAGGTCTTAGGTGGGATATTTGCACTCAGTAACCTATTAATATTAAAATCTATTGTAGGGTTTAATTTTTTGAATTCATATCACACAAGAATAACCAAAAGTGAAAAATGCGGTACACAAAACAGATATAAAAGCATGTGTGTGGGTGTGGCAGGTTAATCCTGTTAAAAGATTAAATGGCACCTCACCCAGAAGAGGAATACAGGTTACACAAATCCCCCAGAACTAATGAAGAAGTAAACTGCACCTCCACTTTAAACAGAAAATTGACCTTGCTTATATCTTAACATTGCAAATGTTAAATTGGCTGGGTTGTAAATAGTCCTATTTCACAAAAAAGGAACCAAAAACTTAATATTTTGTATGGCCTCCTTGAGCCTTGATAACGGCTTGCATTCTTGCTGACATTATTTTGATGTAATTCTCGACAGCCCCTTCGATTATTGAGCTCTGAATAGTTTCTAGGTTGGGGTCGTCAAAAATTTGGACTGATATTTTTGTATATTAAAAAGGTTTTAACTCACATTTTCACTCAGTTGTCATTCTATATGAATAATGAGCAAAAGAAGATGTTGATGTGATGATAAATAAAACAGATATTTGCACCACCTTAAACAATCACAGTGAGCTGTAACATCAAAAAGCTAAACCGTGGAGCAGGCACTAAGCTGCTGAGGTATCACCACAACTCTGCCAACACATCCTGTCCAGACAGACAGGGCGTGACACACCATAGTATACTGTGAGAGAAAAGAAAGCAAATGTATTTCTTACTTTCGAAGACGAGAGCCAAGATTTCATCTGAGCTGCTTGCAGGACATGACCTTTGGCACAGATCTCCAGTACGTGTTACAGCCCCTTCTATCAACACAACTGGTCAACTTTTTGGCAAATCAGGTAAAAAATGTGAGACCTGGTTGCCCACTTAACACAAAGATCCTCTTTAGAGAGAGACACAAAAAGTGGCTTCACGGGTAATAAAACTTTTCCATCTATCTGCGTCAAAGACAGTCTTAACATCAACAGAAGTCTGCATGTGTCTGTGCCAGTGTCAGGAATCTGGGATCTCCTGGTTTAACCATGATTATTGTGACAATAGAAGAGCCACTTTAGTATCAACTGAATTTAATGTCGTATGATTTAATTTTATGTCATCATGAAGTAAAATCTTCTTCCGTGATTATTTGAAAGTTGCATCACTGTCTGCAGATGCTGTTGCTCATTTATCTCCGGCTCTCTTTGAGACACATGAGTGAAATATTGATATGATCAACACTTTCACTCTGAACTGGACACAGGCTGTCTTTTTACTCGGATGTCCCCTCAATGAGCTGGACAGCAGCACTAAAAAGGTTCAGAAATCAGTGTAGGTAGAGATTAACAGTGCATAGAAGAAACTCCGTCACATAGCTACACTGCCAAGAGAGAGCGCAATTTCAGGGTTGAAACACGTGTGTAAAAGTAATTTTATTATTTAATTCTGCCGGAGGGGGAGTAGGAGTCCCTCAAGAGTTGATCAGACTGCTTTGTTGTGTGCAGCTGAGGAACTGATCACAGTGATGAGGTCAGAGGTCCAATTAGCACAGCTCGCTGATGCAAATGTGGTAGGCAGCACTGAGGTGACAGGCTGCTGCTGCTGAATGCAGCCTGTCACTCAGCCCCCTCACCCCTGCATTCAATCAGTTACCTTATAAAAGCCACCTGGAGCTGAGGCTAGGCCTCTTGCTCCTGCCTGGCATGCTGGTGGTGTTTGATGCTGGTATTCATTGCTAAACCTTTGTTGCTGTTGGCTAAAGGTTAGGACAGTCCTTTCTTTGAATTTGAAGTTTAGTCCGCTTACCCAACTTCATGCTGTTAATCCAGCAGTGAGCCTGGTGAACTGGTTGGTAGCTGCATTTTAACTTAATGATCTTAGGCTTTATATGAGGTCTCTTTTAAAATGCGTGGTACGATAAAGAATCATTTTAGTTCTGTTTGTTTTTTTTCCTTCACAGCTGCAGTCCTTTCATTGCCTTTTTTTTCCATTGGTTGATTGAAATAAAATATTTTGGAACCACGTCTTTTGCTGCCTCAGTACTTGTGTGCCTTTTGCATTTTGGTCAATGTTTAGTGCTAATTACTTCCTGGGGTGTAAGTCCCTAGGTGGTGTTGTTGGTAGTTCCCGTTACTTATTCTTGCACTGAAACACCGCTATGCCACACATGCATAGACACATACACACAGATGCATCTATGTGAGGATGAAATGAGAAGAGCAGCTCATGCGCCTCTGAGTTTTGGGTTTGGTTAGTTTTTAAAGATTTTTATATATTTTTTTTTTTATCCAGCAGAGATAAGCCTAAAGTGCTGATCCTGGTTGGCTAAAATAACTGGTGTCAGATCAGACAGACCTCAGATTTCTTTTACCTTAACCAGGAAGTCACATTGAGATTAAACATCTCTTATGAGAGACCTGGTCAAGGTAGCAGCCAGTACAATGTTACAGTTTAAAAAAATGCATTAAACGGCACAACTCGTATTTTAAAATAGCCTTACAAAATGTACAGTGACCTTTCATGAAAAACTGCTACACTTCTGTCACCAAACTCTTTACGATCCTTTTAAATTCTCTGAGATCAATGACACTATTTGAGCAGTCTTCCCAAGATCTGTAAGAGCTCAGGGAACTGTAAAGGGCAACAGAGGAGCACAGTTGGTAACATGTAGAGCTGAAACAAAAGAGGGTGCAGAGGTATGATGGTAATTTACCAAGTATTGCTTTGTGGATAAAAATGTACCAGTGCTGTTGTCTGCAGACTGATAAGGATGTCCAGCCTACCAGATCATGAAAAGTGCAGTGATTGAGTTAGCGATTTTACATTCTCGTGTGTGTGTGTGTGTGTATATATATGTGTATATATAGCTCGGCAAGCTGAGTTTTATTCAAGGTCTGGCCAATAGGTCTCATCTTAGCAAACTTAGCCCCAGACCCAAAGGAGTTTGACACCCCTGGTCTAGCTGTTCCCAAAGACTTACTTTATATGAAACTTTTGTGACCAATCCTTGAATCTGCTAAATCCCAAATATGTACAATAGAATGCAAATCTGGACTTTGACCTGGCCAGTGCATCAGACTCCTTTTTCTTGGTTGGTCTCTGCACAGCTTTAAAATCAAGTATGCTTGGGGTCATTGTCTTATATGAACCCACAGCCAATCGGCTTCAGTCCAGTAACGTTGGAGATGTGGTAGATGTTCATGATACTGTCAGTCAGATTTGCCCACACTGTTTCCACGAATGAAACACCAAATCAGAATGGGAACTCCCTGTTCCACCCTGTTCATACTTTTTGTGGTTTTATGGCTAAATTGTGACACACTGTATGAGTATCTATTAAATATACTGTATGAGTATGTATTATTAAATCAATTGTCAAATTATAAAGTAACTCCAACAACAATAACTACAATGATAACAAACCTAATTAAAGAAAACAATCAGAGCAGAAGTATAAAGTAAGGGGAGTAAACAGAATTTTAAGACAACAGGAACATTAAATGCACCAACAGGTGAAGCAGAAAGTGTTAATATAAGAAAAGCCAAAAGAAGTACAGCATAAAACTTTTGACTTTTTTCCTTTTATTAAAATGATAAATCAGTGAAGCCTAAAGAGATGTAATATAACTGGATGGATTACCCTGCCCTGAGTTATAAAGTCACAGTCTTGGCACTTGAGACAGTAATCACAGCCGTACAGGGATGCCATTATTTGTTGAGCCTTTTCAATTATCTGCAGGATTTCTTTGAAGGTGGGAGCTGTGAGCCTGTTTCTCTTGTGTGTGAACTTTACACAGTGAGCACAAAGAGCTGGAAGAGAAGACAGAGTGGACATACGTGTCTTTTTTCCTTGTGTTTTACCTGCAGGGGGCTCCAGGGCAGTAAGGAGTTCTGGGCCTCTGTTGACCTCCATATTCTTGCATCACCTCCTGCTTCTCCTATGTTGTCCGCCATACTCCAGTAGCCTTCAAGATCAGCTCACAATGGTGGTTACAACACAGCAGCAAAGGTATATTTCGCCTCAAGGCAGAGAAACTAACCAGTGCTGAAATTCTTCCTGCCTCCAGGTTTACAAGTGTCAGAGAGGTTCTGGTCCTCGGGTGAATCTCACAGAATGAATTAAATATGGATATTGTCTCAGTGATGTCATCCATTTGCTCCTGAAGCTGAGTTTTTAATCCCAACAATAAAAGTTGCAATATTGGGAAGGCTTTTTCACTGTAATGTTTGGTAAGCCAAGCAATAAGCTAAGAGGGGGAGCTTGGGCCTTTAGCCTTTTCAAAAACAGCAGCAATATGCCCACCTGTCAATCAAATCAACCCCGCTCATAGTTATACGTAATTTTAACCTTGAAAAAATCTTGTTCTGAATCAGCTTGTTTTACAGTTTAGACCTGTTTACGAAAGCCACATGCACACTGATGTTGTGGCCACTTTTCGCCAACATAAACAGAACTGAGTTAATGTAAGCTGGGCAACACTGGTGTTCATTAGAAACTTAAAAAAAATGTATGCATGCTAAAAAATTTCCCAAGTTTGACCCAACATGCTTGTAAACACCAGCAAGACCTCAAATCTTCGCTACCCTCAGTTACAGCTCCATTCATCTCTGTTGGCTAATAGTGGTGCCTGCCCACCTGTAGTTCAATGTACATCAGCTCTGTCAGCTCCAGCTACCTTCTACTTCTCAGGACTTGACTGTTGTATGACTTGAGGCGCCCTTTTGGGGACACCCATCCTTTTTGTCATGGTGTCAGAATACTAAAAGCAGCTCTGCAGCTGCATGTGGAAATTGGCATATTCTGTATGTCCACTTTATATGGCAGTTGTTGAGTGATGTGACAATACTTTGGAACGATGTTCAGCGGTACACTGCTACATGAGGTCGAAGTTCCCCTAAGTTGGGCATGCTACCCATGTGTACATCTACATTAGGGAACATTTAAAATCCAGTTACAGTTATGTTGGGCGCCACCAGCACAATGTTTCTATCCACTTTAGATATTTTGACCTGTGTTGAACACAGCCAAATTGTAATTTTGCCAAAATATCAACTGTCATATATTCAAAGATTTCATGTTTTACTGCTTAGTTAAAGATGTCACACTATCTGCAGATGCAGCCCAATCTTGTTTCCTGATTGATTCACTCCAGACTTGTTTCCTGTACTTATTTCCTGTTTGTTAAACTTAACTGAGAACACCTGCTGTTAACCTCTTGCCCCGTGTTTGAACTTTTCTAACAGATATAGCTTATGAAACCAGACACTAGGATACATTTCCTGATTTGTGCTTTTATTTGACATATTACTGCAGAACAAATGTGGTGATGGAGATACCGCCCCAGAGTGTTTAAGATATTGTAACATCCTTTGTTAGGGGCTCTTTTCTGGCTATCCTGGGTGATGAGCGGATCAGAGACCTCAGCAGCTGAGTGATTTTCTATGTATTTGTGTATTGCCTTACATATTATAATAAATGGTTGTATTACCGATCTAATCCGGACTTGTGCCTCCTCCCAAACAGAACAGCATAACAAACGTTTGTCAGCCAATGTATGTTGATGTGTGAAAGGGCCTTAAACAGCAGAAGAGTGTGTCTGTCAGCATTTCTCCTTATAAGCAAATTATCTGGTGTGTTTTATGCATGCAAAATTATAAAGCCTCTTGTCTGCATTATTATCTTTGAGCACAAACCTAGGGCGCATTCATAGGCTTACACATCATACAAACATTACAATGTAGCTCAGTGTTAGCTCAGTGTTGCATGACAATCTTTGATTATGAGTGGGTTTTTCTTGTTTCTGGATGTGTTATGCTCACTGGAGTGCAAATGATAAATGGTAAATGGACTTGAGCTTATTTAGCACTTTTCTAGTCTTTGACTACTCAAAGCAGTTTTACACCACAGGTCATACCTACCCATTCACCTTCACACTCACTCACAGATGGTTCAGAGTTTCTATGTTAGTTATCCATCAGTATCAACTAACACTTTCACGCTCTTTCATACCCATTTACACGCCACTGACGCAGCAGTGGGTGCAAGTGTCTTGCCCATGAACACATCTCCATGTGTCGCCCGGAGCTGGGCAACCTCCCGATTACTGACCAAGTGCACTGTGAAACTACACCACCGACGCAGTGCACACACTAAAAGCGCACAGAGGAGAACTTCAAAAAAGGCATTCTGCCTCTCAGCTTACTGTCCCTTTACAAACTTAGGATTGGTTCATCAATATCCTCTAAATCTGAGGTCCCAACCACTGAGATGCAAACCTGATATCTCTGGAGTCTGTTTGGCTCCTAATGTGAATGTGTTGTGTGTGTTCATAAGGGGTGCGCCTGCTTGAGTAGGTGTGCCTGACCCTGACTGTAATTAGATAGACAACTGTGCACTCCCACCGGTGCTAGGCTATGAAGGAGGGAAAGGCCTACTTAATCAGCACACTGATGTTACTGCACACAGAAGGGGATCACAAACTCCACTGCATCCCAACTGGTCATGTCAGCTTGGTGCTTGTGTTTTCATGTTTAGTCATTTTCTTTGTGCATGGATGGGGGGGTAAGAGAGAGTTCATCACCTCAAAGTAGTTTCCACTACTTTTTTATTGATAACCTAATTGTAAATACATTCAACCAGTGTGTTGGTTTAAACACTTAATTGTCCCCAATGTGCTGCTTGGGATTTGGTGGATTTGGCCATTTACTAGTGTGTCCTTGCCACCCCTAGACAGGGCACAACAAAACACAGTCCTGTCCATGTTTGGTTTAGTCTTTATTCCATGTAGAGTTTTTATTTTTACAGATTTCTTAGTAGCTCTTTGTGTCTTGTAACCTCTATTTTTGTATCTATATCCAACTTCCCACCATGTCACAAAATATTGTCAATAATAATTTTTCTGTGCATTTATGTGATTAGAGTTACTTCATGAAACCTGTGATCTGACCTGCATCCAAGCAATGACATATTCATTATAGCAATGATCTTCTTTAAAGAAATAACAGACCTTGGCAAGCTCTGATCGATCAGTTAGATCTAGTATTTAACACAGCGGTGCAGTAAACTCTGAATAACAAACATGTCTGAAATAATCAAGGAGGAACAAAAAAAGATTTGTTTGAGGCTGGCCTATCAAACCCATTCAATCTATTTTAATGCCTTTATCACCCCTTGATACCCCTGGCTTGAGAGGTAATGTCAGTACATAAATCCTGGAAGTGTCAGATAAACTGCGCTGAGCAGAATCTCTAAAGAGACTGGACATCCCAGAATGATTTGGCTCCCAGAGGAGGACCAACTCTGACCCAACAGGCAGGGACAGAACTCCACTTCCTCACATTCTGCCCTAAATATCAGGCTGGAAGAGAGGAATGCTGTCCCCAGATAACATCCTCAAACCCAGAGTCTGAATATATGGCATTTTCCCTTTTGATCACGAGTCAGAAGTTTTGGGGCAACTTTGACATATTAAAATTTTCATCCAAAATTTACCAAACTGTCTCGTTATCAGTAATTCTGCTATCATTCTCTTACTGATTCGTCGATTTTTATATTCAACTATTTTCTCTTTTATTTTATAATGCCAAAAAACCCTCCAAGTTCTCAGGACTGGACCAGGAAAAAACAAGCTATCCTCAAAGTCCTGTTGTCTGAACCCAGTCGCAATTTATGTCTTGGACCTCCAAATTCTCTTGACCTGGAGTGAACACCGGAGCATCAATCAACTTGTAAATCCCAGAGTTCACCCTAAAGCTCAGCTTTTCTTCACTGGCCTGCTGAAGTGTCTGCATTAGAGCTGACAATGCACCAACCCACCTGATGCTCTCACAGTCCATCGTCGCCTCCCTCATAAACAAACCCCTGAATATATCTGAACTTCTTAACTTTGGCAGTCTTTCACTCTGACCTGAAAGGAGCAATCTTGGTTTTGGCAGACTTAATGCGATGACCTTCGTCCCCTGCAGCTTCACACTCAGCAGCAAACCCTCCCAGAGCACACCAGAGGTCACAGTGTGAAGATGGCAATTAAACATCATCTGCAATCACACACGTACAAAAGTCCTGGGGCAACTACTTCACACACTTTCTTCACCTCAGCTTCTCATCAAGATTCTGTCCATTAAAATGAGAGAAACAACCTCCACACTGAGAATTCACCTATTGAAAAGAGAGCACTTGTGCAGTAACCTGACACACCAGATGGACGATTCAATGTATTTTACCAGTCCATCTGAGAAATAGCACATAGAAAATGTTTGGGAATGGGCAGAACCTTTCAAAAGCATATCCAGCAGGTGATCATATTCATTATGGGTCAAATAGATAATGGAGCAGGCAAGCGGTACTACCACAGAATTCAAAACAAAATGTAAGCCACTACAGACAACAAACTCTTGCCAAAAAATGTCAGAAGTGGAGCGAAAAGGGGCGGCTGGCCCATAGTGGAAGATAGTGCACCTCCTTAAGCCACACGGAAAAAGAGAGAGAAAAGAGTTTATTGTGCCAGTCTAAGTCTTAATGTTATTGTCCAATCAGCAATCTGAAAATTGCTGTGATGTCACTGTCTAACCAGCAGCCCCGCCCCCTTGGGGCGATTTCAGTCAGGTTGAAAATCGCCCCAGGTGCTTTCATAGACTTACATGTTTAGACTCTTGGGCTCTGTCTTCAGCTGGACAGGAGCTGCTTGGAACTTATTGTCAGTAAAAAAAAAAAACACCAAGGTGTGATGTTCCCACTGGAGCCGATCGGAGGCAAGCTGATAAAAACCCGTGTCCCCTGCAGGGTCAGTCGACCCGGGTCTTAATGCCGATTAGAGCCTTTCCCACTGCCAACAGAAGCCGATTGTTAACGTGTTTAAACAGGTTTTTCGACCAGTGGAAAAGGGGTATAACAGAGCCTTAAGTTCCTCTGACCAGCTGCTGCTGGAGGTCCCCAAACCAGAGTGAAGTCTGGAGGTGACAGGGCCTTTGCAGTGGTTGCCCCTAGTCTTCCCATCCATTCCCAGACCCGAGAGACTTTTAAATCTTCCCTAAAGAGCCACTTCTTCTCACTGGCATTTCATAAATGAGCACACGCAAATCACTGGCACTGTGTTTTTTTCTACTTTTACTGTTTTTTTTTCACTATTTTAATTTTATTGTTTTTATCATAATCTATTTATTTATTTACTTCCTTTTACGTATCCCATGTACAGCACTTTGATCGACTGCTGTCTTCTTAAAAGTGCTTTATAAATAAATTTGACTTGACTTGTCATCCTTTGCTTGTGAGTGTGCGCTTGTGAATGCAATATCTCTTGAATAATTTGAGTGGTTATCCTTTAACTTTATGCCTCCTCTGACCCATGGATGAAGACTGAACCCTGGAGTACAAATATTAAAGTGAAGCATCTTTATGTGATCTTTTGCGTGAGCGCCAAAACTATGGAAAATCCATCATCTATACTGCTTATCCATTTTGGGTTCGTCGGGGCCTGAAGCCTATCCCAGCTGACATCAGGCAAGAGTCAGGGTGCACCCTGATCTGGTCACCAGCCAATCACAGGGCCACACAGAGAGACAGACAACTGCTCTCTACCACTCATACCAAAGGGTAATTTGGAGTCATCATTTAACTTAA
>JBAMNC010002422.1:0-29659 GCA_037902135.1 Cetoscarus ocellatus
TTTAAATACTTGTGCTCTTCCACTTCAGCACAGTCTCATGCCATTGTGTGTACCTAGATGAGGCCAAGCCAGCCATCACACAATAGGGCGAAGGTTGGGGGGGGGGATCATGGTAACAAATACAGGGTAAGTGCAACCTGTTTGCTGCAGCTCCTCTATCTGAGAGACGGTATCCATCATCCAATGACAAGTCTAACTGTCTGTTGAGTGATACTTGATGTCCACAGATGGGCTACATTCACAGCTACTACATGATATGTCTGAGATATAGACAGACAGACACTAAAGGAACAAGAAAAGCTTTGAGTAGGTGTCATGTTTGCTAATGTTGTAGAAGGAACTAAAAGGAAATCTTTGTTAACAGGAAAACATGATAAATAGGATAGTATGTCAACCACTGGCAATTTTACCAACAGGGAAAAATGGGCAGTTGAATGGGCCCTTGTCATCCAAGGGGCTCAAGATATAGTGATGAAAAAAGATATACAAGGTGTCCTTAACTCCATAAACTGGGTAGTTAAGTTTTTTAATCATCAAATTTGCAGGCAGTTATTTACAACATTTGGGAAATTGGGGAGAAGTGGACAAGGCTATGTGGGCACGACAATGCAAAAATGAAAAACTGTTTATGACTTTGTGATGTTTTCTCTTGTATGCATGTTTTGTCTATTTCTATGCAAAGCAGTTTTACTTTCATATCTAGTCCAACTGCAAGTCTGACTGTTCTAACAGTTTGACATGTGGCTATGTTAACTGGTGTTAGCAGTTGTGTTTAGTAAATGTTTCTTATGTTCAACAGAACATCTCATCCAAGACCTTGGTAACATTTGTATCATCAGAATGTTTTTAAGGCAGCATCACAGCGAGGGAGTGACAGAAAATACTCCAGTCAGCAGCACTTCAAACTACAATAGCTGCAGCAGACATGTAACCAGCAGTTAACATGTTGCATAGTGTGACATCAATCTAAGGAGAGGTCAGCGCAGAGTCTAATGTTTTAGACCCAAAATGCCATTTTCACTGTTCAGCAGGGACACCCTAAAGGAGTTCTTAAAGATCCTCACCTCTGCAGGAGTTTTCAAAACCAGGCGTTTTCAGTGACCTGAAATGTTGTTTGCATGTGGGCAGAAGGCTAAAACACACAGAAAAAGCTGTTTTTCAAAAAAAGTTCCAAGAAACTTGTGCAACTTAGGTGGTTATCTCCCTCTCTAATGGCTGAAAATATTGCTGGCAAACTCAAGCATTTTCTTCGGCCTGGGTCACACAAATAGTTTTAAAACCTTAGCACATTTTAAACTGTCAGAGACCCCTAAAGTGATGACAAATAACAGATTTACACTTTGTCATGTAGAGAGGGACAAAATAAATGGAAATAATTGGTTTGAACAATTGAAGAGCTCTCAGCCTTACCTTACTCCTTGACCAAGTGTAGCTTTTGAATATAAGACACACAGAGTCTGAATTGGATTAAAAACTCACCATTCAGTGATTTTAGGTATACAAGACTTTTTCTGCCCTCTATTATAAGTCAGATCGATTTATATTATTCCAAAATAAAACAGGTGGTTTACCAAGGGCATCAAGACTCACCTACACCTGTCTCCGTGCCTGCCTCCTGCTTTTCTTGTAGCTGCTTCGGCTTAAAAAAAAAATAATGAGTGCAGCAGCTCCAGGTCTTGAGCAGAAAAGCTTAAGATTTTGTAACTTTTATGCAAGCCTTAGTAACACTGGAAAATCCTGTCATGCAGTGGCAGAGAAGAATGCCTTGCAGCCACATTGTTATGTAGGAAAAACAATGCTTTTACTGGCAGTGCCTAGTGACGCATCTTTCTGTGATCGACCCATGTGCAATGAGATGATCTTCACTTCACATCAACTGACTAATTCACCAACAACCAGGATCTATGCTGTCACTTGAGCTCAGTCACAACAATGAGCAGGAGTGACTGAAACATTTATAGTGGTAGCAGTGTAGTTCCAGCTTCTCTCCTTGTCAGTTTGGTTACTAACTGACACATTGTATAAACACTTGTGTTGTTGTAATAATTCAAATCAAAATGTTGGTCCTAACTGTGTGAAATGCCTGTCCAACTGTTTGCTCCATGCCAACTAATGTCACTTGCTGGGTTTGTTGTGCTTCCTGCTTTGGACAGCTCGCTTCCTGATTGGCTCCTCTTCTGCTCCGTGGTACAAATCACAGCCATCCTCGTTCTTCCCCCAAAACAGGATTTCTGGTTGTAAGCATTGGACATGTTCAGTGTCTGCAATCTCACATTGGACAGACCTGTTGTTCCTCTGGGATGATTGTGGAGGGTAAAACAACTCTTAAAGAGGTCACTCTCAGAGTCTCATATGCCCTTTAGTATGTTTTACATGTCATATCTTCTCGCAGTCATCAAAATAGAATATTTAAACTGGAGTTAAGGCCATATACGATCTCTTTAAGACACCCCTCATAACACAGAGAAACCTGGCAAGATATTATTTAGGACCAGAAGATAACAGGGTCTTTGCTGACTTTAGTCAGAGAGATGAATTCAGCAAAAGTTGAGCCAATTACCTTGTGTGTGCCTTAAAAAGTGGGTTGGATCTGCCCTCGCTCTTGACAGTTTCATCTACTATTCCAATTGTTGCCAACCTATTTGTACAATTTAGTCAGTGTTATATCTCTTTTAATTAAAAATATTGGTGGCAAGTCTTGCACACAGACTTATTTGTACAAATAGGTTGGCACCATTTGGAAATTTGTCTGAAGCTGGTGAGGAATGATAGCAGTTCGGTGACATTTGGAAAAGTGGGTGTAATAGCAAGGACCCGAGCCTGTCTCGATCTGTTCTAAATTTTGTCAACCTTTTTGTGCAACGTAACCTTGCACAAACTTCTCTTCTTTAGTTAAAACAATGCAGGAAAACTCCTGCACACTGTTTAAGGCTCACAATATGTTGGTAATATATAGAAAAAGGATGGAAATGGTGATGATCAAGGGTCCTGGCCTGTTTAAATTAACTTTTCCAAATGTTTTCAATTCATTTGTACTTTTTAGGCTTAACTTATGCTGTAGCTATGCTGCAAACTATATCACTTACCTCCCAGTGATATTTTACCTCCACTGTGAATCTCGCTGTCTCCAGGGGTAGTAACAGAGGTGTAACATAAGGCATGCAGACTGAGCAAGGATAGTGGTGCTATATGTGTGTGTGTGACTTCATTAGTGCGTATGTCAAGCATGCACCATGTCTTACGCTCTTGTTGCCTACAAAGCTGTATCATGCTCTCTATTTTGGTTAAAAATATTGAATACCAACTCCCACAGACCCTTTAAGTTGCACAAATAGGTTGGCAACATTTGAGAAATGTTGTAGGCAGGAATTGAAAAACATAAACTGTATTTTCACAGATGTATGTTTGTATTGTTGCAGGAAGATTAGAACAGTTTTGTTTCAATTTTGGCACTGCTGGTCAAGAGATTCTTGAGTGTTGTAAAAGATTTTTTGTCCTTGCTAAATCTGAAAAATAAAATGTCCAACATTGGTGCCACTGAAAATTAAGAAAGATAGAGCGACTTTTAAGGAAATACAACACTTGGTGGAAATATCTTTCCTGGTTGTAAAATGGGCAGTACTTATGAACTGGAAGGTGGAGAAACTTAAGTGTTTTGGTAGATAGTTGGCTTTATTTGATTTGATATCTGTGGAACAAGCAGCATCAACTCTTGATGGTCTGGGCAGTGACAGGGGAGTTTCTTTACACCTGATCTTGTTAGCTTTGAAATAATCACTTTGTTGGAAATTACACAGCTTGTGGTGGTGGCCCCCTTATTCTCACACATTCTATGTGAACTCAGTGTTTGAGTAGATATAAGTATCAGTGCTTTGGTATGAGCAACTGTGTATATCTATTAAGATAAATCTACTTTCTGTTTGTCCCCTGTCCAAACAATTGTCTTTTTGAACTGAGGATCTAACTTTTAGAGTAACTAATTAATTAGCATCTTCTTTACAGATTCAGGTTCATTTGGTATTTGTTCTTATTTTGTTACTTACTGTATGTATTTGTCTCATGCGCTGCATAACTATATTGGCAATATTTGGAAAGTGGGTGGAATTGGCAATGATTGAAGGCAGATCCACTCATTTTTCCAAATGAAGCCAACCCATTTGTGCAATTTAAATCTTAATATTAAGCAACATTACTAAGACAAATGTCAAGTCATTTCTGTAAAAGCACAAAATAGAAGTGCTCTGAGAGCTCCAACCTTTGCCAAGGCATTTCCAACAGTGTTGGGTGAGTTATTGTCAAAAATGTTGAAAACTGCCCTATATCACACTGTTGAGAAAACTTTCCAAAAGATTCCAGATTCGGATCACCACCAAAGTCTTATCGCTTCTCCCTTGTCCCATGACCTATTTTCCCTTAGGCTATCTGTTCACAACTTTTTGAGTATCCTGTTCATAAACTAACAAACACTAGCAAAAACATAACCTCCTTAGGGGAGGAAAAAATCTCCTGAAACTGTCATAATAAATTGTCGATATTTGGGCAGTTTGGCAAAACCCAAATATTTCCTAACACTGGTAACTTCATGCACATTTTCGACACTTTCCCTCTTTTTGTAAAAGGGTGACTAAATATTGTTCATTCATGTATTCCAGAAACCAAAAAAAATCTCAAAATGTCTGTGAATCAAGTAAGTTATAGTTAGATAGATCCCTATGGATATGTGAAAGGCCCCCTCATTGGTTCAAAGGTGCCACCAAACTGCTTTAACCACCCCTGCTTCAAACCCATCTGTGTCCACCCTGATGGCCACCAGACAAAACAGACGCAGGCAGAAACCCTCATCTTCATAACAAAGCATTAACACCCATGCCTTGACATTATCACAACCAGTCCTGGCGAAAACAAGGCCCCAAACACAGGCACATACACGTAAACACACAGCGTCCAAACAGACGGGGCCTGTATAATGTGATTTACAGCAAAGTAAACGATTTAAGCCGCACATCTCACTCCAACACCTAAACACCTGACAGGCCTCTCATAAATAAGGCTGACCAGCGACTCCCACACAATTTACACCTTGGCTATCTCCTAAGCTAACATGTAACAGGTCTCCACTCCATATTTCTCCTGGCAGAGCTCACCACTCGCTAAAATAAGATGGACGTGCAAAAGTTGGCTCATAAGAAAGGGGGAAGGGGGACTTCAAAAGCTCAGGAGAAAAGATCTGGATTTTGGTGGGATGCGGTCAGAGGATAGAAGTGATCCTATGCGTGTGTGTGAAAGCGTGCATGTGAATGACCCTGGCTCGAGGCGTAGCCTAGTCTAGCCGAGCCACAGCCCAGCTCAGATCAAGGCCCACAGCCAGGAGTTCCACTTGTCCGCCATAAATCGTCCAAGCTTTTGTCTGTTCTCTCTTTCACTGGCTGAAACTTATCCTCTTCCATTAAGAGTGATGGATCAGCTCCTCTCAGGGTGTAAGAGACTCTGAGGTTACAGGTCCTTGCAAAAATTACACTTTACACGGCAAAAGTGAAAGAAATATACACACAGGCGTACTTCCTCATACACGCCTACACCAAGCGGGCTACGTGAGGCAGGAGATAAATTTCAAGGCAGGGAGGACCAAAGAAGAAATAAATTGTTTGATGTTGAAATTGCAGCAGCTGATATGCATCTGTGAATATACATCCTGTTAGTACATGGAAGATAAACGTATCTTTTTAATGGTATTAGCTTCAATGATAAGTTGATCTTTTATTGATTTACTATGATTGCCCTCATTGTTTTAAAATGGATTTAACAGCATCAGTGCTCCCTCTGGTGGCTGTGTCCTGCCATGATCACTGAGAGTCAAACCTGCTATAAATAACACGACTCTTCCTGAAAAACGATTACTTTAAATTTACAGCTTTCTGTGGCAAACATAAATGCAATATTATATCAGCATTTCACATAATTTAGGAGACACAAGTTGATTTTGTTATACTTAACATGTTTAAA
Organism: Cetoscarus ocellatus; assembly: GCA_037902135.1. NCBI lineage: Eukaryota > Metazoa > Chordata > Actinopteri > Labriformes > Labridae > Cetoscarus > Cetoscarus ocellatus. The sequence continues at coordinate 6,004 of JBAMNC010002422.1, forward strand.
ATTATAGCCCATTGTAAAAATCACATTAAAAGTTACTACCACAAAGGCAGGCAGACACAATACATACACGGAGATCTTTTTCAACCAGACGATTTGGCTGTAGGTAACAGGCTGTTTATCCCACAGCATGAGAATTAATCGTTTGGCAAGAGATGAAACCACAATTCTCCACGTGTTACAACAACGACTGCACATCAGCAGAGCTGTGTGGCCTGTTTGAGTGTTTTTACTTTGTAGCCTGTCATGGTAACACCTCAAATATTTACTGCTACATTTGTGTATGAGTGCTACATTTGAGCATGTGTATGCCAAATGAAGACTTTCAGAAACTTTGACACCTTTTGTAATTACTGCAGTTTTTTCAACATCCAATCGCCTTTTTATATCAATTTATTTTTGAGACAACGAAAACACTAACAACGAAAACTAACTAAATAAAAAGTAAGTCAGAAAACATACTTGTCTAACTTCTGCAGGTGTGAAGCTAAAGAGGGACATATCAGGGGTTTGGCCCAAAACAGGGGGGGCCGATGTCCCTATTGATTTAACATCTACCAGACAGCTATACACACAGCATATTGTGGCCTGATGGAAAAAAAAAGAAATGTGAGGTACCAAACTCAGAATTTTAGTTTCAAAAGTAGGGACACGTCATATTGGATTTTTGCCAATATTCGATATATCAATATTTCTGAACTCATTATTGCCATTGCCAATATTTTTTGGTTGAAAGTCTCCTCTTAAGTAAAACTGATCTTTTCATTACACTGTGACTGTGATGCTGATAATAATGTGCATCCCTACTAAAAAGTAGTATATTTTTGGGGGAGAAATTTGTTTGTTTAAAAAGTCACAAATTTATAATAAACCAGACTTAAAGATTCTGAGATTAGAAAGTACAAATCCCCTATTGTGTGAAATAATTCTTACCAGAAGAAGCTGTTTTCCTTCTATTATGCCTGCAGTTGAACGCCTGATCAAAACATACTTTTAAGTGGTACTGAGTAATAAGAAAATTTGTGTGGTTTTAGCCCAGAATTATAACAGTATCATTAGCATCCAGACTCTAAAGAGACAATGTCATAGACAAGAGCTGTTTAGAAGAAAACGCAACACTTTTGGATCAGGTGTAAAAGGTTCAAAACTATAGCTCACCTGGTGGATGAAAGACACATTTTTGCGTTGAAAAAGCTGAAATTTAAGATGTCTGAATCTGAAAACAACCTTTTTTTCCCTCTTAAATTTGTATATTTTATTCTTTTTACTCACAAATTCTGAGTTTGGTTCCAAATAATACTGCAAATCATAATCACAAAACTTTTGATTTTTTTTCCCTGAAACTTTATTGTTTTATTTTCAACAGTGACCCTTTTACATCATCATATAAAGTATACATAGTATGTTTAAGTCACTTTAAAAACCAGATATAAAATGTCAAAAAAAAATCTTTAAGCAAACTTTATAATTAATATAAAACTGTTTCAAACTTTCCTTATTCTCTCAAAACAAAGACACAATGTAAAAGATGAATAATTTTTGTCCTTGTTAAATAAAAAGGCAAAAACTGCTAGGTGATGCTTTTATCAAATAACCCAGCATTGTTTAGCACAGATATGTTGATTAGTACTACTTACTATACTAAACAAAATGTATACAGGACAATTTAGGCAGTGATTGTATGCAACCATTAACAATGAAAAACAGAAGTGGCTTCAAAATGAGATTTCAATTTAAGTGGTAAACTTCGTTTGATTTCTCATTGTTCAGTCAGGGTGAGTCTGTCCATGGATGCCATGCATAACAGAAAAACAAAGCACAATGACGGACAAGATATAAAAGCAATATAACAAAAAAGTACATACAGTGGCTTATAAAAATGACATTGAACATAACAGATTGTCATGAAAAAAGGTAAGGAATCCTATAATTTGCAGATCCCAAGTTGAGTTTGTGTAAACAGCCTGTTCGTGGTTCCATGGTATATGATTGGAATTCAGGAGGATTTGTTGTTTTCAGTGACAATTTTAAGATTTAAAACTTTGCAGATACTCAGCCCCTAAACAGATTCAAGTGATTAATCCTTCAGCCTTTTTTTTTTACTGAACAACATGAAAAAAGTCATTGTGCATTAGACTTTCATTATGCTTATGATATGTTTTATCACCCAAGTAACATAAGTTTGCACTACGGGTTTTCTAGATATGATGGCATGAGTAGAGGAACATGCTTGATTTAAATTGTGTCACTGATTCTTGCAAAAATGTAGATTCACAACACTCTGCGCCAAAACAATGCTTAAAAATAATAATGATACTGATGATAATACTTCAGTATTCAGCAGGCCCACCCACAAAAATTGCTGGGCCCCTGAAAGAACTAGAAAATGGATCCTCCTCAGATATTTTCTGTCATATCCATAAATTGCTCCTCTGTGGTCATATTAAGTTATGTGGGTGAAATGTTTTTACTTTTAAACACTGAAATAAAGAACTAGTTGAGTCAACACTCAACTACTGATTCTCTTTGCACAACACAGAAAAGTGTCCTCAAAATAGCTATTTTAATCATCAACACATTTACCTAAGCAGATTTAGGGTTTTGCTATTACTACAAAGTTCCTGTTCTTCGACAAGAGTACAGTATTCGTCCACCCCTGTCCTTTACATACTTGAGGTTGACTGCTGCAGAACAGATGAGTATTGTCGCCCTCTGGTGGTCATATGGTGAACATCAGCAGCAGTGAGTGTGGAGTCCATCAGCCGGCTGAAAGATTCACTGCTGATGCTTTTATCCTCTGCCTCCTATAGTACCCCATTGGCGTTTGAATGAATCGTGTTTTTGATTTAGATTGTGTGCGTGCGCGCTCGGCGTCGAATGGTGCGCATGCCCGGTGATCGGCCGAGCGGCGGCCTTTGTTTCAGGGTGGCTGGCCTCACGCGCTTGCGCGTTGCTCCGCCGGACAGCGGAGGCACATAAAGCCTGGTAAATTGCACCATGGCAATAAAATGGCAATAAAATGACAACAACAGTGCATTAATCCATCACCAGGGAGCGCTGAAGGTACTGTAAAGAGCTCTGGCTGGAGTCTGGAATGATTTCTAAGGTTTATCAGCTCAGGCTGCAGCGCACATTCACCATGCCAGGGGGCAGTGAGGAGCCGGGAAGGGTTGAGACTCTCTCCCAGTGGAATAGCTTTGTATTAATAGCAACTAGGAAACAGTAATAAAAAGATGCAGCAACTTCATATTGAGAGGTCCACCTTCTTTTAATTAGAGGAGAGAATTAATAAAATGAAGGGAAGGAGCTTTGAACTAGCAGGGGGGTGATGGGAATCCCCAGCTCTCCTTCAGCTTGGCCTGATTTGGAGCAGCATTCTCCATGACATGTTCTCACAAGGAGGCAGAGCTTCTTACAGGAGTGCAGCCCCTCTGGCGTGCACCCTCCCCTTCAATTCCTGTGGCTCCTGGAGAAAGAGAGCTTTATGCAGGAGCACCTGGATTTATGTGGGGGAACGAGAAGCAGCAGGTGATGGAAACTACTGGCTCAGTAGGCTGGTTGTGTAGGGGGTTCTGGTAAGGTAGTAAGTGGACCCAGTGGGTCACACTGTCATTTCCTGTTTCTCTAGCCTTTTAGTCTCTCTCGTTTTTTAACCATCTTTCTGTCACAGCCTGCCTTCATCTACTGCCCCAGCCTTCCTGCCAGAATCACTTCCTCCAATAGGAAACAGATGAGTTGCTCCAAGTCTGAGGTGGCCGAGCTTTGCCCTTCCCAATTGTCAAGGCAGCACATCTGACAGAAATGTTCACATAGTTGGGGCTAAAAAATGTCTTTTTAAGATGTCATTTTGAAGTAATGCCGCTTTGCTAACAAAAATTATTAAAGGTCACTCCTCTGGGCCTGTTAACAGCCACATGAATTTTACTTATTTTTTGAAAGACAAAATTATTGATGTCCCCTAAAGGCAAAACCATTAATTTCAGGTTTCAACTTGGATACTCACTTACTGCTAATCATATCTGAGTCTTTGATTTTATGCCTGAATCTCATGCACACTCCACTCTGTACTGACAGCAAAGTAGAAAACATGTATGATAACCTTTTAGAGAAACTAAGTGGTCTAAATATTTAGACCCCCCCTCCACAGATGTAAAAAAAAAAAAAAAAAAAAAAAAAAACACCAGCCGGTTTGCCGTCAGCTATTCCACTGCACTCTAAACTGAACCAGGTGTGTACATGCCATAGAGGAGAGGTCAAAAGTGGAAACACATGATCCACCTTTTCTTTTTCTTCTTCAATCCTCTGCCCTTCTTTACTAACCTGGAGCTTAGTAATAGGGATCAAAAATCATATTGTGACATTTTTAGTTGAAAGGCAATACTTGAAATATAGTCAGAGACACACTAACTTTTTTTTTTATTGTTTTCAAAATTGGAGATGAATTCCTGTCTATAGTACAAAAATATTAGAAAAATGTGCATATTTTGAGGTTGCCAAAAATATATATACTCTTTATACAATGTGTTTCAAAATGATAACATTCCTTTTTTTAACAACTAACCAGGATATTATTAACTTTTCAGCACCCACCTAAATAACTAGCAGCATTATCGCTCTTTCTAGTTTGAAAATTTTCTCTCCTGGCAGCAGTGTAAGAGGAAGGATTCTCCACTTTTACAGTATGTAGCCATCACTGATATGGTGTTCTGGCCAGAGTATATATAAATAACCCCCCCCCCCCCTTTCTGTGCAAAGGTTCACATTGCCTAAAATTTTCAGGTTACATCACTATCAGTTTTTCTGTGGTTTTCATGTAATGTAAACAATGTTTTGTAAAGATGGAAAATTAGATAGTGTGTGCTGCAGCTCCATGAAAGCCAAGCTCATTTGTCTTCCAAGCCTCTGTGCTAGTTAGATGACTAAAAGCTATATTTTAAAAAAATAATCCTAAATTAGCATGAATTTAAACAATATAAGCAACATTATCTGACCCAAATATCCTTTGGAATACTGGGTCTCACTTTTGTCTGACTTAATTTTTTTTTTTATTTCAATAGTAATGAATGGTTGATCAGTAAAAATAAATAATGCCAAAGTAGATGTTTAATTGTACAAGAATGCTTACATAATGTGCTGTCTGGTTGTAGGTAAACACAAACCAGGCAACACAAGTGCAATAAAAGTGGGGGGTAGACAAATGGATGTTGAGGTCTAGTGGAGGATAGACACAGGAAAGAGCAGAAGGGATGGAAGCAGGAGGTGTCTGCGTCGTGGAAAGACATCTGTTTGGTCTGCTCTGCTTCCCAGATTCTCTCACGTTCCCTGGGCCCCCTCCATGCTGCTCTGCCTCGGTTTATTTCTGGCCAGCAGTTGGGATGAAGGACTCAGTGTTTAGACACGAGCTGTTTGGATAAATCGCCTCGTATGTGTTACAGATCCTGTAAGTAAAGCCCTGCATCACTCCTGCACCCTCAGAAGTACGACACCTAGGACACGGCATATTTCACACAGATTCTACCATGAATCAGGACACTGGCCATCCTCCTCTATTTCACTAAGTTTTATTACAAATGTGTTTACTGCTAATCAGTGTAATGGACTGGACTGTGAGCACTTGAATGTGTGTTTAACATATATATATCCTGCGGGCCTGGGGAGATGACAGCACTCTTACAAGGATGGTGGTTGTAATATTGAGTTATAAAACCCATTCAAGAACCTGTCAAGAGCCCCTTTATCCTGCGTGGAGTAACATCTATGCCGTCTTTTATGTGTTAGATTTGTTATGCAATGAGGCTTTATAAAGTATTTATCAAGGCTTTATAAGCCACTAAAATGATAATCAGCAGGAGCCACCTCCAGCAGCAGACCTGCCTGTGTTGTTGAAAGCTCTCTATTCTGAGGCCTTGCAGCACTTTTAGCACTGCCAGAATATTCCTTGTGGATCAGTTAAAATGAACCTCAACTTCTCCTGTTGAAATAAAAACCACAAAGAAAATCCCAGGGATTTCACGGCCCCTATGAACTTTAATCCGAGATGGAAATAGAAGGCACTGAAACTTTATTTCATTTTTGACATTCTATGATTAAAATGTAAGATGTGTCGAATTCTTTTGGACAGATGTGATTTTCCTCCCACTCTGCCAGAGTAAGGCTGTCGCAGCTGGACTCGTCTCACCGGCTTATGAGCCCTGCATATTGGACCTCAAGCGTGTAATACCTCACATTCGTACACACTGTAACATTAGATAGTTTATGGTGCTGTATTATGTGGAGGCTGGCTATGGCTGGGAGCGGAGGCAGGAGAATGCTGTGGTCAGTGGTGGGTCAAAGACTGTCAGGGCAGAAAGCCAGCCTCTGTACGTGTCTGCCCTGAATGTTAATGGATTAACGCTTGCCACACATACAGCCAGACAGGGAAACTCAAGATGACTTTTAACGTGAAAGGCCGCCAATAAGTCGCCATCATAAATTCAGGGACACATGCTGTCTGTAGCGCCGTGGTCAGGCATGTTTCCGCAGGGAGACTGGGACAGAAGGACTGTGTGATGGAGAACAGGGGAGCAGGTGGGTTCTGTGCTGGATGACCTTGCCTCTGGTGTTCCACATGATCAGGGTTTGAGGGCTGCAGCGGCCTTGTCTGAATAACACAAGATATTATGTGGAGAAGGTAAAACAAACCAGTTTTACAAGTTGTACAGGGGAAGTCCAAGGGAGGATGTTCTGGGGTGACCCAATATACTGAGTTCATTACCAGTGAGTAAACACAGGCTTTCTGGGTCAACCACATCAAACACATGGTACTCCTGGTTTTTTAATGTGCTATGTGGGCAGATTCTTTCAGCATTTTGTAGATGTTTCCAACATTGCATAAAATCGCACAGTAAAAGACAATGAGCATTGCTCTATTAGTGCAAAATTGTTTAAAATTAAGCAGCGCTTTGGCCTTTGTCTGTCTTTTGTCTGAACTGATTACTTTGTTGATTTCTTTGCTCATTTATATTCATTGCCTCTCATGTGGAAGTGACATCATTGTTTTGTAAGGAATGTGGAACTAAAAGGAAACATGATAAGAAAACCATTATGCATAAAGGCAAATGGTACTGATGCCTAAACTGGTTAGAACCAGCTCTCAGTCCCCATCTCTACCAGTCTGTGAATATGTATCTGATAGGACAGAGACTCTGTGGCCATCAACTTCAGAGCACCAACTTTTTATGTGTGTATGCAGAGCTGGTTACTTACTGTAACCACTTACTTATCTACTGTAACATTTCCCTGTCTTGCACTTTTGCACAAATCCTTGAACCTGTTCTTGGATCTAGTGCTTAGCAAATTTCTTAGACCACCACCCAATGTAAGGGTTATACCACAGCTGCCCTAGATTAACAGCAGTGGTAATGACCAAAATCATTTTTTATGTTTCTGTAATGGTTAAGACGCCAGTATGTAGAAGCTCTATCACTAAAATGAAATATTTAATATCAAAATATAATAATTATTATTATCCATGAACTTTCAAATTCACAAAGATTAAGATGTTAAATTATAGTTATTTACTTCTATTCCTGAACAGCAAAAATCAGTTTTATTGGTTGAATGTTGTGCTTGATTAAATTCTGACTTCTCATAGAAGCCCAATGAGCTGGCTTAAATTTGAGTATAAAAAGATGAATTCAGTTTGAAATTCCTCATTCCTGTTCAAAATATGTGTCCAATAACAATAACATTTTCATTTTTAAATTGTTTTTTTTTTTAATGATTTCCAGAATGTCTATGTTTTCCAGTTTTTATGACAGTTGGTCTAATAAATTTGTTAAGCATTTTACATTCAGATTTGTATTACCACCAAAGTTTAATCAACTTGTCCTTTGCCCATTTCTGATCATGCTGAAAAATTCATCAGATTCTGTTTATCACTTTTTAAGTTATCCTGGTCACATACTAACCCATGCTGGCAAAAGCATAACCTCCTTTGCGGAGGTGAAATCAGAGTTCAAAGAAAGAAGGACATTTATGAGAAGTGAAGGTAAAGGCTGTTCAGTAAATGGAGTTTTTCAAACACAGCACCCCTCTAGTGGGTGGATGTTAGCTTAGAGCTGTGCCCAAAACAGGTGAAGCAAACTGTGAGCCCATATCCACAGGAAGATGTTCTGGGTTGGACTCATTTTGACTAAACAAGACAAGGAAGTGAATCTGTCCTTTGGGATGGTAAGACTCTGCGAACAATGGAATGCAAAGCGGACCCAAAATTTTATGGATATTTTTGTACATTTTGTATTAGTTCTTATCTTTACTTGAAGTTATCATTATTTTGTGTTATCTTGTATTTTTTTTAAGTGTTAACTTTGTTGTCTTTTTGCTGTTTTTAATACTTGTATGGTTATAAATGTTCAGTTTTTAACTGCCAAAAGCTTAAAATTGCCTTGTGCACGATTGGTGCAATGTAAACAAACATGTCTTGCCTACACACTGCAGAAAATTAAATCTAAACAAATGTATTAATCACTATTCTGTCAAAAATGTCTTACTAGGCTTCATTTAAAGGTGACACATCATACCCTTTTCCACCTTTAAACACAGTCCTCATTGGTCCAAATGAATTGTCCGTGCTGTGCTTTGGTCAAATTATGATGAATCAGACACCAATGGGAGTTTTTCACTTTGCAGCTTTTATTGCACACCAGACCACCTCAGGATGCTCTGTTTGATGTGTGTCTCTTTAAATGCAAATGAGTAACCTCTAATCTGACCCTTATTTTGGGGTTGTGCTCAGAGTGCTACAGCTGCTTCCTCCTGAAAATAATGGGTGAGGATTCCAGGTGAAGGACGCATTATTATAATGACTTGTCATGATGTCACAATGAGCCCAGTGTTTGAATAGACCATCCAATTCTAGGTTTTTGGGCTTAGAGGACCACAATGGAAGACTGGATAGTTTGTATTATCTTTTGTGTGTAGGTAGAAGCATGGGCAATGTTAAAACTGTTTGTCTATGATATTCCCTCTTTTAACTGCATTTTCCTGTCAATTCCGGATAAACATTTTATATTAAGATATACAACACTAAAATAAAACCGGTTTTGCTTATAATATGTCAAATATTCTGGTGCAGACATTTATTCGGCTTTGGAGGTTTAGAGTGATTTGGAGAGAATTTTTAATGCACTTTTTTTTTTCACACTTAAGATTCAAAATGTATTGTTCAGCGCACAGCAGTGTTAAAGATTGTGTGGTAAAACGAATGTGCATCACACACATATTTTTTGGCTTCGCATGAGACTACAGATAATCTGGGACAAAGTTGTTCTAACTACTAAGATTTTCTGCCATCAGATTCTCAAGAACTCTCTGATTGTGTATCTGAATCAAATTCAAAGTGACATGATTCACAATAAGGACTACTTTTTAAAAATTCTTATACTTACTTGCAAGAGGGTCATCAATAGGAATTGGTTGAAAATGACCCCACGGACCAGCTCACATTTGGTAGAGGAAGTATAGTCTATTAAAAAAACAGCTAATTATTTATTTTAAAGTGTAACTTTTCCTCCTTATAATTTTTTTAGTCTTACACATGCTCTAGTGTGTTTTACATGTCTCTTCTGTATGATTGAGTACTACTATGCACAAGACAAAAAAGTTCAGTACTTGTCCCACTTCCCCCGCTTTCACTGCTAGAAACTGCCTTTGAAAGCCCATTCTTCCAGGCCCAGGAATAAATCTACCAGTGTTAAGTCCTACCATTGTTTTGTCAGCAGTTTAAGCCCATTGGCTTGGGGTAGCAAGCCCAGTGCGGAGCATAGATGATAGATAGAATGCAGAGTAATTGACAACACGATGCAGAGTCATGCTGAACTGACCAATTCCTACAAAATTTACCAGTCAATTAATAAGAGCAGACTTAAAGGACATCAGCTTTAAAAGGAGCATCTCAGACCGACTCTACTTCTCAGTATATGAAAACTAGAAGGTTTTTTTTAGCATTAGCCTTGGTAAACATACTGTAGTAGGCATTGAAATTATACATATAGCAGCAGTGGTTGACCAACAATACAAAACTAGTGTTTGAAGTTCCCATAAACTATTGACTAATATAATATTAATACTTTGCTGCAAAATACTGATACATTGTTTTGCTGGATGTGTGTGCTGATGTTTTCTTACACCCCAGCTCCTCATATAAAATACGCGGGGATATATTTTGATTCTGTTGGTAAAGTCAGGCCTTCCATGTTTTTGTCCTGTTTTGCTCTGTGTGTTAAGTTAAAACTACAAAAGAGCAGCACTTTTGACAGTAAAATAAAAATCAGCCAAAGGTCTTCTGTTAACTTGAGGCAGACCCTTCAATGCGGTGCTATCCAAAGTCTAATTCAAAGATTTTTCTAAATATTCAAGTTGGTACTTGAGCTCAGTAATGACAAACTGATGCCGCCACCTTTTTGATGCTTTTTAACTTTAAAAGTCAGATACTCCAGTAAATAACTTTATGCCCTTCTGCTAATCTAAAATTGATACACTGATCAAGCACATCATCAAGTTTATGGCTAAAAGTCTTTATAAGGCCTATGAACTTCAATTTTGACATTACACTCCATAACTGAGCATTAAAATGGTTGATGGACGGCCAAAAAGAAGGCTTGACCTGAATGTAAGTCACTCAAAATCTTACAAAACTACGTAAACAACAAATACAAGGCTAAAGGTCTTTTGTTATACAAGCAGGAAAACAGGTTAATGTGTTGAAGACTTCCAATGTATTCAATCACTGGTAAATAAAGGATTCTGTATTTTGCTGACCTAATCTACAGTTAGCCAGAACTCTTGACAGATAACAATTACAAGGAATAATTACTGCAGCAGAGTACAGAGATAACATATCGCCCTCCTTAATCCTATCAAATAATAAATCTAGATCTGACACAGCTGAACATCACTCCTGCACCGCTTCAGGCCACAAAACAAATGACAGTCAATCTTAGTAACACAGCCTAAATACTGATTATTGCTATTATCATACTTACTAATTAAATATTGTCATAACCACAACTTGCCTAAAGAATGTTCTCTGGGAGTGATAAAACATGATTAAACACGCATTATTGAGAAATCACATCATGGCAACATCTGAACATGAACTTAATCATGAAGTTTGTATGTTGCCACTACTGTTGTATCTTTCTGACGACATAAAACTCACAAAGCACCAGATTATAACATCATAATCAGTCACAGAGAGGCCGTAAAACACCATCGCAGACGCAACAAAGTCACTTTTATAACTTGCTTTTTTAACATTTTCTGACTCACCCTCACCTTTATTAACCTGCACTTAACAAATGGTTGCCTAATTTTCAGCTCTAAAACACATACAAAGGGTGGGTTAGTAAGGTGTGCAGGTCCAAGCAGCACTCCATAAATGCAACACTAACAGTAAAAGCAGTTCACTCACAAATATGAAGTGTTTCCTCTGAACATTCACCCAGCAAACATTAACCAGCAGCAGCATCTAGTGAACAAGCTCTATCGTAGCACGTGGTGAAAGCTTGAGCAAAGCCATGTCTTCGGTTAGTCACAGAGTGAGAAGTGAGTCAAGCTTCAAATTCTTTTCCAAATCCATCCCACACCAGGTGGGGGTTCAAATACCTCAACATCATCTGCGTCCCTCCCTCGTCAGACTCGTCCATCTCCTATAAACACAAAAATGCAGAGGGTTAACACCACAAGGATCAGCAGGAGAGCAGAGCAGGAGGGGTAGGAGAGAGCCAGTACAATCCAGATTATCGCTTTTGCATCACCTTAATTTCTATTACTGTCCCCTTCCTCTGCACCTTGAATATGATCTGAATGCACATGTATTTGCACACTCACTACAAGCAAAAAGGCACATTACTGACAGTGACCAAAATATCAGCAAAGCCAAACAAGCTCTCTAAGCAGCTTCCAAATTACCCCCTAGGGTGGAGGGAGGCACAGACCCTCACATTATATCCTAATATGACCAAGTCAACAGGAACCACTTTCTCTAGAACCAGACAACACCAGCTCCTGTGGATATGAATCCTGGAGGACGGACAATAATCCTCTCAGCAACGTAAAAGTGCTTTCTAGACACTTGAATACTGACCGAGTTGCTGTCTCTGCTGTCTTCATCTCCTGACACCTTGTTCTCTACTTCTTCAGTTCGGTTCAGGTCATCATCACCGTACCCGTACACCAGACCTCCTCCACGCCCTCCTAGGATTGAACAGAGAGAAAGAAAGAAAAGCATGAATAAGATGGTTTCAAAGGAATACAGCAGAGGAACAGCATCAATGACAGCTGGGACGGACAGCACAGACTTAGCACAGACTTAGCACACAGTTCTTACACACTTATAAATCTAAGTCAAGACTTTGAAAGACCAACGAGGGCTAGGCGATATGGCCTACACATATAAGCCTGATTTCGTTCCGCAAACTCGATCTAAGATTTTAATAGATTTTGTTTCTCTCAAAAAAATTAAAATAAAAATGAAAACAAAAAAAAACTCCAAGTAACACAAAAATCAAGTTTTGCCTTTATGTTATCAAAATATGAATTACCTTCCTATAGTTAAAGTGTGTGCCATAAAATGCTAATTATGTAGTTTGAACATCAGCAGGTTTGTCTACATAAACACTGCAAGCTGAGCTATTTTCACAAAATACTAACATGGAGCTCTCTGATGAGTATTTAACCTCATTTAAAATACAAATATTAGCCTAAACATGTGCTTGTGCAAAACCTGACAGAACCTACCACCATGAGAAATGTCAATTTTCAGTATTTATATTTTAAAATATTGCAACAACTTACAATTGGAGCAAGTCAGGATGAAAAAACTCTGGATTTTTTTATTTTTAAACCTTCTGCAGAAAATAATTCAAATTATTCTATTTGACTGATATATTGTCCAGCCCAAACTCAAACTGAGAAAAAAACTATTTTCTTTCCACTGCACAAAAATGTGAATCTCTACAGGTGTGGTAATACCTACAGATTTTCCCTTTATTTACTAAAACACTGATCTAACAAAATGTAACAAGTAAGGGTGATGATCATCATTAGAACATCCCACTAGAGAGAAAGAGCTGCAGACTTGAGAAAGCAGCTGCATGAAAATGTGTTAATGTCTTTGAAAACTGTGAAACTGTAAATGGAAACAGGTTCAGAAACTGGGAGAAATAGAGACTCGCTTAAATATTTAAGTGTATTTATGACAGTACAGTAAGGATGCACAAACTGTGTTTTTTGCCAATATATTTACTATGCCATCATTTTCAAGCTTGTTTTAGCTGATGCAAATATCAATGATGAGGGATAGAAATTGTTGAACATATTTCTAACAATAACATCTACATTTTAGACAAAACCCATCTTGATAGATAACAGTAAAATCAACTGAACCTGCCCTATTAAGAGCTGCAAAAAATAAATTTAGCAGCCAGTTAACAGGGAACTGTCCATATTCTTCAGAACAGGGATCATCAACTACGTTTGTACAAAGGGCAGTTGTTTTTCTTGGCATATGCTTTTGGATCCAGATTCAAGAATACGATCATAATTAAAAACACAGTTATAATTAAATATTTTGTTCCAGTTAAAATATTATTGGATCTCAGTCCCTAACAACAGTCCTGAAGCAATCACATGGGGTTTCATAAATAGTTGTGGTTATTTAACAACAAAAAGCTTTCCTTAAAACAACAACTAAATTTCGCCCGCACATTTACACTGGGAGTGTACTTGGACCACAAACTTGACAGGACCAGACTCACGTCACGTATTCCTCCGTGCAGTGCTGCCACGAGTTCCAGATAAACTTTATTTTTCTGAAAAGTTAATGCACTCAAAACTATTTCTAGGTAGAGTACTCTTAAACTGTGGTATTATTTTTTGATTGGAGTTCTTATAGGCGGAGAAAATACCCTTTTATTTGGTGCAACATTTCCCTGTTTGCAGCTGGTTCTGCGTCAGAAACTTTTACGAATTGTGGCGTACTGAGGGAGAGGAGAGAACTTTCTACTGCATCTAATGTACTTAGTGGCCATATGGAGCTCATACAACCCCACTTCAAAAAAACTGAACTATCCCTTTAACTCCTCCCTATAGCGTCACTGTTTTCATCATCAATGTCTTTCACTGTTTTCACCTCTGATATCTATTAATACATGTATCTGTCAATAAGCAAACATAATATCCAGTGCAATACCCAGTTGAATGTGGTCTACTGTCACACAGTGCTGTCACGGTTATATTCATATTGTAAATACTGGTAAAGTTAATTGTGTAAATTCCTTGCCATGTTCATAGTCTCACTTTACTTATTTTATTTATCTTTCCTTCATGAGGAAGTTGAAGTATAACTTAAAGATTATATATGTTGCAACCTGCTTGCTTATTTTTACTTAATTTTTATGCTCTTATCTATTTTGATGTCTGTTTTTATACTCCTACTGCTATACTATGTAAGAGCAACTGAAACAAAAGAATTTCTGCTTGAGGATTTATAAAGTATTTCTGATTCTGATTTCTCTTCATGTTAACTTGGAAGACCGTAACACCCAAAATAAATAAATAAAAAATAAATAAATAAAGGTGAAAAAAGTCAAAATTCTGGGGAAAAAGTCAAATTCTAATCCGAGATTAAATTTAGTATTTTGCAAGAGGGAATATGAAACTCTGAGATTAAAATTAGAAATCTGGGTGAAAAACTCAGACTCCAAAGATTGAATTCAGAATTCTGGAAAAAAAAAAAAAACAGAACTCTGAAAGTAAAATAAGAATGATGAGGAGAAAAGCAAGAATTCTAAGAATCAAGTCATGCTTTTTTGGAGAATTCTTACATTTATCTTAGAAAAATTCTGACTTATATCTCAGAATTCTGATTTTTTTCACAGTCATAAACTAGAAAAGCACTCAGAGAGCGCAGACCTCCGCCAAGCAGCTTCGGTCCACTTTGGCGAAAGTGAACCTATCTGGCAATGTTAAAGAATCCTTTAAAAAATTCAATGTTTGGGGGTGATCTGGATCCAGACGGTGATCCAGATCACCCCCAAAATTTAATCATTTCTTCCATATCCCATTTCCGACAATTCCTGAAAATTTCATCCAAATCTGTTCAGAACTTTCCAAGTTTTTTTGAACAAAAACAGACAAACAGACAGATAGACAGATAAACGCCGGCAAAAACATAACCTCCTTGGCGGAGGTAAAAAGCTTAACCTCTATAAAACTTTGCAGTAGCCCTGAACCTCCTCTAATCAGGGGGGTCAGGTGTAAAGCTTTGAAGGGCCTGATGTGGCTCTGTTGGTGATCCAGTTGGCTCCAGTTGGTGATCATTGCTTTAAAGCATATTCTTTTACTTGAAATCAATAGAGGGGATGGGAATCAAAAACAATTCCAGCCCAGAATCGATAACAAATAGTTAAATGAATCTAATTTGTCATTGCTTAACATTTCTCTTATCAGTTCTTTCCACTAAGTCCTGAATACCCTGTAAATCAAAGAGGTTTTAATGCATGCTCTCATCAGAGGCAGTCAGAACAAATGACAACAAAGATGTCACAAGAAATCTTAGCAGACGAGAGACAAAAGGCGTCAAAATGTGGCTTGATTTTACACAACCTCAAGTGCCTGTCCATGTGCTTTTTCCAGAAACTTGCTGAAGTATTTGCCAACACAGAACAGCATGAAATACCAAGACTGCCTTGGGTTTGACCTTGTTGACCCTAAAAAACATGTAGAGCCACTGTGTTCCACACAAAGGAATCCATAGGGGGGTAAAAAAAAGAATTGGACTGATCTATAGAATCAATGATGGCATTGGTACCAATAAAATCTTATCAATGCTCATCCCTAGTCAAAACACAACAACTCCACCTGCCTGATACAGGAGTATAAGGCTACAATATCTGCTGTAAATATGAGCAGAAATTTCATATCTGCTAATAATAGCAGTCTTTTCTTATATTTAAGCAATCAGCCAATACTGATATGACCAATAACTGTGCATCCAAATCACACAGCTTCTGTTGCATGAAAATGGTACATTTCTTTATGCCTAACTGAGACATTGGATGAAAACAGGCACCAGGTCTAATGCTCAGTGAAAAAAAAAAAAAAAAAAGACATAACAGTTGCAGACGTGGAAAAACTGTTGGTGCCCTTCTGTTAAAGAAAGGAAAACACACAGAAGTCACTGAAATATTTAAAAACTGACAAATAAGTAAAAATAAATAAAATTTAGGAAAAAATTAACCAATGAAACTCTGACACTGCTTTTGAGTTGTGGATCAACAGAATTTACAAAAGAAAAAAACAATGAAACTGGCCTGGACACAAATGATGGAAAGATGATGAAAAGACTGAAAATGATTTGACCACAGGGACATGTTAAACTAAGGTGTGTCCTGTAGTTAGAATCACAGGTGTCTTCAAGCTTGTAATCAGTCAGTCTGCCTATTCAAAGGGTGAAAAGTAGTCACTGTGCTGTTTGGTATAGTGGTGTGAACCACACTGAACATGGACCACAGAAAGCTAAGGACAGAGTTGTCTCAGGAGATTAGAGAGAAAATAATAGACAAGCATGTTAAAGGTAAAGGCTATAAGACCATCTCCAAACAGCTTGATGTTCCTGTGACTACAGTTGCACATGTTATTCAGAAGTTTAAGGTTCACAGGACTGTAGCCAACCTCCCTGGACGTGGCTGCAAGAGGAAAATTGATGACAAACTGAGGAGACATAATATGAACGATATATGAACGATAACATGGAACAACTTCCACAGAGATAACTCTGAGGTCAAGGTACATCAGTGTCAGACAGCACCATCTGTCACTGTTTGTGCTAAGGTGGTCTCAAAAGAAGACGACCGAGGAGGACACCACATCCGAAAAATCCTAATCATTATATTTTCCTTCTTTGTTTATACATTTTACTTTTGCAAACAGATAGGCCATTTAAGTGCCATCTTTCATCAAAATATTGATAACATATGGCTGACTGATCATAAGACACTGTAATATTACTGTGATAAAATAGACAAAATATTGTACTAATTTTTTTTCAATACTGTATCAATATTATTAGAGCAATCTGTTCTTACTAATGAAGCAGTCTTGTTATTGATACAGTCATATTCTACAAAACAGACAAACATGAAAGATGTTTAAGAAATTAAAACTTTAATCTTAATGTCTTATAAAGAGCATTTGGCCTGATCAGTTCCAGTATCATTTCAAAAGCCACCACAAAATGACGACAGAAAACTATAGAGGCCATAACATGGCTTTCTGTACATTTTATTGCTGTACATTTGTGGTTTTAAAGAAACAAATGTGACATCTTTGGTGCTGTCTTTATGGTTACCTTTGCTAATACAGAAGCTAACATTAGCTGCCACCTAAATAACGGGGGCGAGTGTCTCAAAACAATCCGCGTTTTTGACCACAGAACTCACAAAAGGCAAATTTGTTTGAGTATTTCACCACATACCCGTCTCTTCTGCTTCGGTGTCTGAGTCGGGGTCTGAATCTGAGTAGGCTGCCAGAGAAGAGAGCACGGCACTCTTTTTACCGCTCGCCATTGCTGTGCGCGTCGCATAAACGCTGAACATCCGGTCGCAGCGTAATAACGTCATTCAAGTCTAATTACGTCATCATGTGCACACCGGGAAATGTAGTCCCTCATGTAGTTTGTTTGTAGACACCGAGCATGAGCTCTTAATTTAAAACCCTGTTTGTTTCTTCAGACAACCGCCATTCACCATTTATGAGCACGCTCGAAGCATTTAACTGCCTTGTTTGTCCAAATTCACGGAATAACATAAATATGCACCTGATTAACAAAGGAAGGGTGTTTACCGCGAAGGGACGTAGCCTACAGTAACATTTGAAATGTGAAAAATTGGTTGATTTGGGGAAAAGTGGTTCTTACACCAGTGACCTGTTGCCACATAACTTTAACCCACAGATTACAAATTACATAAATAGATATAAAGATAGAAATGACTTTTGGAAGTAAGCACTTCAAAGCTGTTGGCCAGATATTTGCATTATTTATGATTTATTAGGAAAAACATAGAGCTCCTGTTTCTGATCAGATGAAGTTGTACATAAGTCCAGTCTCAAGTACTGCCTCAATATTGACTGTTGTGATACTAGAATTGGTGTTGGTATGATAAAGATAAAAAATTGCCACAATTTCAACCCCAGCTGATGGAAAGCTTCAATTGTTTCGCGTTTAATTCTATTCATTTACATCATCATCTAATTTGGTTATCCTTTTAGGAGGCATAGGCTGAAGCCTTTCTCAGATGACATTGAACAAGAGGTGGGGTACAACCTGAGAGGCAGACAACCACTCGTGCTCACACTTATCTCAGGGCAACTAACATAACTAGCAATAATTTGTGCATTTTTTTTATGCCGCTGAGCAGTGCCGAACCAGCCAATTACCACAGAATTGACCTGTTAACCAATCAGAGTGGACTGGGCCTTTCAGGGAGCCTTAAAGAAATAAAGAACTGCCTCCTGCTGAACACCTCCAAGACAGGAGATGGTCATGACTTTAGGAGGCCTAAGACCCCGCTCCATCCAGTCGCTATCAGAGGGGAGGTCATTGAAGGGTGTAAACCTATAAGTATTTAAGTGTAAACCTTGATAATAAGCTGGTCTAAGAAAACAGATGCCCTGTACCAGAAGGGGTAGAACCAGCTCTTCTTCCTCAGGTCTTTCACTGCATACAGTGAAATGCTGTAGGTCTATATTTTCTATCAGCCAGTGGTCTCCACTGGGGGCAGCATGCCAGAAGGCTGGCTCTGTGCTTGGAAGGAGTTTGGACTCACTTGAGACTCTGGTGGAGAGTTGTACCCGCAGTAGGCCATCCTGGACATTAGTAACCATCCCCTCCACAACATCCTGGAGGGACAGAGAAGCAGCAGCAGTGGGAGACTCATGGCCAGTATTGATTTCAGTTATTGTGTAAAGTCTTCACAATTTTGGAAAACAGAAACAAGGCCAAAACCAACAAGTTACTGAGCATAAAAATTGGGACATTGTATATGACGCTGTCAGGTTTTGCTCTGAAATGGATGCAGAGGAAGTGGTTCGAAATACCATTGCATAACTCTAAAATTCAAAACTCCCAATGTATTTAGTATAACTGTAGCAACAACACAGCCAAATTTTGATGGCCCCCCTAATTTAACCTATGTAACCCCTTGAACCCCTAATTTAAAGGAGTCTGGCTCCAGCCCTGCGACCTAAGAGTCGCTGATCTAAAACAGACACTCATTTTTTAATCACAGAAACATTAGTTTAATAATACCAAAGTTAATGCACAGAGAAAAAGAAGGTACATCTCAGAGATCATTCATCTCTATCATATCAACATGTATTTGATGGAGCATATGTCAGTTGCTTCACAATATTATTTAATCAGGGGTATTCAGAGTGAGGGTCCTTACCCCCAGTGGGGTCACCGAGGAATGAAAAGAGGGTCTCTGAAACTCAAGGGAAAGATAAATGGAGAAAAATGGAAAAAAAAAACAACATTCAGTTTCATGTCTTGTAGATTTTAACAATCATTGAATATCAGACTGAAAACTTTTTTTTTCTGTGCCAATAAGTCAATTGAAAAAACAATACACTCAAAACATATCCAACACAATGGATAAGCAACAAGAGAAATTTAAAGCTGAAGATATTTCCTTTACTTTTATTGTTGGTTATAAAACAGCAATAGTAAAATACTATTCACAAACAGAACGTCACAAAATGAATGCATTGAAAGAACAGTAATTGCTAATAAAGAAAATCACAGCTTAGTGCTTAAAGGGGCTCTTTGACATGAAAACTCTGTGAAATCTATATCACCAAATTCTCTGACTTCCTCTGCTTCTTCTTCCTCCTGCGTCTCTCTGGTACTTTGTTACAGCAGCATCCAAAGAGCAGAGCGAAGACAACCAGAGACAGAGCTCCGAGAGCAAACAGTCCAATGACCACGGCACCGCCCAGCGCCCACGGCTCCTGCTGCAGTCGATACAGGAGCCACTCCACCCAGTCCTCTGGTGACGGCGTGGGCTTCATCTGACCTGGTAACCTGGGAAGTAAATCACATAAAAGATCTGATGAAGACAGAGTGAGGAGATTTGAATAGTGAGACGCAGAGACACCACCACCTCCACGATAAATAAATCAAAACCAAAACTCTAGAAAGTGTCCTAGAGAGTGGCCATAAAGTGTCTGCAATGAAAAATGTTGCTGCTTGGACCTGATACTTGACTCAAAAAACAGAAAAGACTACACATATATGATTTTATAGCACATCATTTAAAATCCTGCATGACAAATGTGTGTGCATTTTATTAGGCACAAAGAAAAGATCACACCTTGGTGGGGATCGCACTCCTGATGCAGATTCAGGAATTCTTTTAAAGGATTTGTCAACTTTGTGGTATTGGGCTAACCTGATACACCACAGTAGTCCATCTGGGAAAGAGTCCAGTGAAAATGTTTGGAAATGAGCACAACAATTTAAAAGCATATCCAGCAGGTGATTAGATGATTGATTCCATCAATCACATTAAAAGTATACTATTCAGATATTGTAATAGGATTGGTGCTACTTCTGTGGTGGTCTGTGCTGCTTTAGGCCTCTCACAGTCGTTGTAGATTGGAGCTTGGCACTGTGGATCAGTCTGATTACAGACGTTAAATCAGGTGGATCCAGCTGCTAGGCAAGATTAATATAAGGCAGTTGTCCACTTTTTTGCTCATTACTCAATAAGTTCTCAACAGATATTGATGACATGTTTATGGAAGATTGGTCTTGTCACACTGATTAGATTTTGGTGGTAAAACTGAATCCTGATGTAACCTGACACACCAGGTGGACCTTTCAGCATATTTCACTAGTCCATCTGGGAAAGAAAGTGTTTGGGAATGGGCAGAACCTTTTGAAGCAAATCTGGCAGGTGATTGGACCATAAGTTCTGTCAATCAATTGCATTACATGCCAATCAGATAATGCAGTAGGCGGGTGTTACTGCTGTGATATAAAATATTAAAGGTTAGCAACTACGCAGAACAAATTGTCATCAAAACATGCCTGAAGTGGAGTAAAAATAACCTTTCTACTGAGAACTGCTTTCATTTTTGTATTTTGTTTTTCATTCAATAAAGACATTTGGTCCAGATCTCATAAAAAGTTTTAGCATCTATGCTAATCTCTGTTCGAGCAGTCACTTCCTGCTGTCTCACTCATAGCTCCCGCCTCTTCCTGCTCTACAGGAAGCTGGTTTGGGCCGTTAAGAGTCATTGCAGATTGGAGCTGGACAAGATGAATTTCTCTGATTACAGATATTGATTTGATTGATATTGATCCATCTGCATGGCAAGGTTGATCCTGATGTGGAGGATTTGTGAACAGTGCCAGATTGGGCAGGTTTCCACATGTTTACAATAAAACACGCCCAACAATGTTGGAAATGCGCTGGTGGAGGTTTTTGCTCTCAGAGCACTTCTAGTATTAATTTATTTTCCCATCAAAATGTCTTAATATTTGCAATGATCAGAAATCTGAAGACCTCAGTATCATGCAAAAACCAGCTTTGAGTTAATGAGGAAGAAGTAAATAAATTAGAATATTGAGAAAACGACTTAAAATGATATGGTGAATATGTATGATTATGTGTAAGGGCGGCATGGTGGCACAGCAGGCAGTGCACGAGCCTCACAGCAAGATGGTTGCCGGTTTGATCCCCGGGTCGCGCAGGACCTTTCTGTGTGAAGTTTGCATGTTCTTCCCATGCATGTGTGGGTTCTCTCTGGGCACTCCAGCTTCATCCCACAGACCAAAAACATGCTCATTAGGTTGATTGGTGACTCTAAATTGCCCTTAGGTATGTAAAAGATAAAAGTTAGTTTAGACTGGCATTTGGATCATTCCTGAGTGTAATAATAGTTTGCTGTTGCTGTATTTAAAAACTTCATTTACCCTGTTTCTATCTCTTTTTTGTTTTTTGCTGTTGTGATTAATTTGATTAATTCAGTTTTATTCTGTATTTTGTCTCTGTACAGCATGTTGTGACTCATGACCATGATAGGTGCTATATGAGTAAATTTTACTTTACTTCATGACCACAGTGCATCCATCTTCCTGTCGCTACTTCCAGCAGGATAACACTCTGTTTCACGGCTCCACTACAACCAAACAGGTTTCTTGAACAAAAAAGTGGCCTCTACAGTCCCTAAATCTCAATATGATGAAATTTCTATCATCTGCAGCAGCTGTGTGATGCTATAATGTCAAAATGGACCAATATCTCAGAGGAAACTCTCCAGCACTTTGTGGAATCTAAGCCAGGAAGAATTGAGGCAGTTTTAAAGGTCCAGCCTGGTATTAAAAAGGTGTACCTAATGAAACAGCCAGCGAGTGTATACTTCTATTTTCGCTAACATTTCCCTGTTTCCTGTTTGTTTGTTTTGTGTAACCTGCCAAGACAGAATTGACCTTTGGAGTAAATGAAGTGGTCTGAATCTGAAACATCAAAACAAGTGAAATAAAGTGTAAAGATTTGAAATATCTGACACCTCAGCCTGAACATTGTAGTCTTTTCTTTTCTGGGTGACAAAACATGCACAAAAAAAACATTTTGTCAGAGTTTGTATCATCGTTTCTCTGGCTAAAGCTAACTTTTGTCTTTTGTCACAATGGAAAAAAGTAACCCAAGAACATTATGTCCTTTTTTATCAAGAAAATAAACCTTGCTGCAGCCTACTGAAACGACTCCATGACCTATTTTTGGGTCATGACCTGCCAGTTGAAAACCACTGCTCCACAGGATCCCATGAAGAGATATTATGTTCATACTGAAAGGACTAAAATAAATGTAGAAGAATTACAAAAGTAGAATGTATTTGTCAGCTGCTGTATAAATATTTTCTGGTTGTCCTTGTTCCTCGACAGATTCCTGCTCAGAAACTCACCTCTCCAGCGCCATGTCGTGCTGAGGATCTGCTCACAGCTCAGTGACTCCCAGCAGAGCACCAGAACATCGCCGTGCTGCTTCAGCCTCTGTTTTGATCCACTTGCAGCCCTGAAGTTATTTAAAACATTTAAGGCAGTTACAGTTAACTATTAGTTCCCTTTCAGCTCACGCTCTGAGCTGCTCTGCGAGGGAGGGTCAATCTGGGTGCAGTGGCTCATGGTTAATGTTTACTGGAAATACTGAGCGGTGGAGGCAGAGCAGGGACCAGGTGACAAGGTCTGACATTCACCAACAGCCTTTTACAGCTCTGATATCAATTCAAGCTCATCGTCAACTGTGGACACAGAAGAAGAACTATTATACGTTTAAGTACAAACAAAAGTGACTCTTATAAAATACAAATACCTTCATTAAAACTGTGGCAGCAGCTGCTCTGAGAGGTGTTAAAAAGTTTTTTGTTTTGTTTAACAGTAAAGTTCATAATTACATTTAACTTAAATCATGTTCCACCAAAATAAAGCAAAGCCCTCTGACCACAACATATACAATCACGCAATGAAAATATCAGTGAAAATGTGCTCCCTTCACAGCTTTGTAATAAAAACTGTATTTGCTCATCCAAACCCATTATCTCTGCCACTTTC
>JBAMNC010002423.1:0-29654 GCA_037902135.1 Cetoscarus ocellatus
TCTCATTTGATACATGAGGTGTTTTGGGCAACTGATAATCCACTTGAGGACATTTTTATCTTTTACCTGATTGTAGTCAGATGTTTATTTGGTAATTTGTTGATCATATTGATTAGATAGAGGTGTCATAAAAGTATGTATCAAATATGATACAACAGGATTTAAGGGTTGAAAAAATACAAATAAATAATAAGGCAATATTATATTTTTCACACAGTATTTTTGTTTTGTTCGCTTTGGGGTTTAAACTTTTTTTCAGTTTTCTTTAAATAGGATAACAATATGGCTTTGAAAACAATATTTGGTCGTTGTTAGCAAATTTGGAACAGTGAATATGAAATTTGACCATAATTATGAGAAAGTTGATTACATACATTTTGTCTGGGTTTATTTTTTCGTTTTATGATAATCCAAATAGTACATGCTGAATATTTAATTTAAATAAAGAATCAACTTTGGAATTTAAAAAAATATTAAAGTCAATCCAAAAAGTATGAATGTAAGTATATTCCCAAAATAAGTGAGATACTGTTTCATCTGTAATGCCACAAAAGGAGCAAAGTGTGTCAATATTCAGCTTATGTTTAATAAGACTGGTTTTGACTGGATAGCATCTATAAAGTATTTTAAAACTCAACTCTCTTATCTTATTCCTAATAATACATTTTCTTGATATGACCCATGTTTTTCTAATCTATATCATATAAGTTATTCCAATAAAAAACTGCTGAAGGTTTGGAAACAATATCTGTTTGAATGATATGTTTAATACAATGATTGGTGGCTTTATCACTTAATAAAGGGCAAACATTACCAATGTATATGTCCTCAGGAATCAACCTTGGAACAATACAGTTTTTACCTTTAGGGGCAGACAATAATAACCTTCTAGCACCATCTGGAATTGCATCAAACACAATTGAGTATGTATCCCTGCTTATTTAAGTTTCAATTTCACTCCTTTATTGCATCATTCACTAGATTTTGGAGGAGTTGGTGAGCAACTGTATCATGCTCGACTTCTTCAGATGTCTTTGATGGTAATGGCAAGTAAGTAAGCCTCAAAATACTGCACCCTAATGTCAATTCATACTATGAACCAGTTTTTACAAAAATGTTACCAACCCTTTCTTTATTGTGGCCAAACTTAAAACTAAAGATGTTGTTTTAGTTCTTAGATGTGCTAACAGCATGTTTTTATTTATTACATCTTTGTACAGACAAGAGGAATGCTGTTTTAAGTCCAAAAACAGGGAAGAAAGCGCTACGTCAAACTGAATAGAGCCTCCTTTTCAGTATTTCTCTCGCCGGGTAATCAATTTTTCTCTGAGATATAGATTTAACTTAATTTAAGTTTACCTACACTGCTTATGCTGTTGTATGTACAGCTAAAGAGAAGTTTGGTATCTCCAGCGAGACAAGTGTTTATCTGATAGATGAAACAGGGACAGAGGTTGATCAGGTCTTCAGTGATGTCCTTGAGGAGAAATCTGAAATGATCTGGACTACTGCTGATGCCTCCTCAGTGATAGGTACTTTACCCTTTCCTCCTTACCTTCGACAAGGAAGTTATGTGTTCGCCAGGGTCTGTCTGTCTGTTTTTGTTTGTCTGTTAGCAAGATTACGGAAAACTACTGGATGGATTTACATGAAAATTTTTACCAGAGGTGTAGTTTGGTCCAAGGAAGAAACCATTGAATTTTGGTGGTGATACAGATATTGGTCTGGATTAAAAAAAAAAAAATCCCCAAAATTAAAAAAAGAAGCAATCCCATAGGGCGGAATTTTAAAAAAAACATACCTCTGCCATTTCTCAATGGATTTGCTTCCAATTTTACAGGACAGTATGGGGTCCATGTCTCTATCATCAAGGCAAATTTTATCTGGATCTGATTCAGATTGATGTCACAAAAAAAACATTGAACTTTATAATGGAAAATCCAATTGACGACATTCAATAATTCATATAAAATCCAACTATTAAGTGAAGTTCCCAAAACTTGTTGTGTTCATACAGGATAACAACCTCCATGTGTGCGCTGAGTTTGGTTCAGATCCTTTCACTCTTCTGGATCTGGTGATCCACAGTTGTATCTTTTGTAGGGGTTGTGGAAAAGCCACTGCTGGAACTGAGCTGCTTGATGGAGGTCTGCACTCTCTGAGTGCTTTTCTAGTGTTGTCTAGTTCTTGCCATAAGTGATGCAGTCTGATATAAAAAGGAACTTTTTAAATATGTAGTAGTTTTTATCTTTTGTTGAGGCTTATTGGCTTTTACCTCCAGACCAAAACCTCTGTTGCTCTGCTCACCTGACAGTCTGTTGGTTGTTTGTGTCACTGACTTTTAGAGTCTCCTCTACAGTCCTCATGCACAGACACCCTGTCTCTTTTCTCATCATTTTTGTCAGACAGTGAGGCTTCATTTACGTCCCCAAAAAGAAAGCACATCGATGACACCAGGCTGATGTCCCCAAGGAGGGATTCAAGTGATGAAAATTCAACATAGGCCAAAGAGGTAAAGTGTATTTCTCAGTTCTTAAGGAAACAGATTTTTTTTTTAGTAATGTAGGTTGTGTGTGAGTGATGCTGTCAACTCTGACTAATCATGTCTGTCAATTTTGGGTCTATACCAGTACCAATTACATGTTTTTAGCAAATTTATGTATTTTAGAATCTTTGGCCCATGGCACTATCCAAAAAGAAGTTTCAGCTGTTGATTATGATTGTCCTATGACTGCAGGTTACAGTTGTTTTTGGAAGCATTGTTTGGGTAAAAACCCACTGTGACATCTATATGCTTGTTTTGGCTGATCTGACTGATAATCAAAGTATACAGTTTTCACTGTCATAAACAAGAAGAGGGGAATTTCAATCTGTATGCCAAGATCCGAAAAAATGTATTTCTGAAAATGCTTGATCATCAAATAAGTAAATAAGTTGATTACGGAAAAACTACTGGATGGATTTACATGAAAATTTTACCAGAGGTGTGGTTTGGTCCAAGGAAACCCCCATTACATTTTGGTGGTGATACAGTTAATTGTCTGGATGCAAAAAATTCCCAAAATTTTCTGAATATCCCATAACTTATAAATGGGCTGTATTTTAAAAAATTATATCGCTGACATCACTTGATGGATTCGCTTCAAAATTTACACGATAATATAACTCTATCATCACATTAAATTTAATCTGGATCCTATCCAGATTGACATAAAAAAACATTTAAGTTTATAACGGCAAATCCCATTCATTTCTCCTCGGCTGCTGTGAGGGTTTCATTATGGGAATTGTTGTTTATTTGAAATCTGACGTCAACGTTTTTCAGGCCTATGCGACTTCATTTCCCAGTTTCCCTTGCAGTGCCAGCGAAGGAGTTCTCCACATGGACAGACATGAGCGGAGACTCAGCTGTCCAATCGATGACTCAGAACGGTATCTTTTACAGGAGTTGTGGAAAAGCCACTGCCGTAAGTGAGCTGCTTGGCGGAGGTCTGCGCTCTCCGAGTGCTTTTCTAGTTGCTTATTTATTTCTCATCCTCTTTCTCTGTCATTGTCTGTCTCTTGCTCTCTTTCACAGGAGAGCTCCAGCCATGGAAGTTAAGACACGCTTTGCATTAGGGATCCTTACCCTGTTCCCCTGTCTTAAAGATCCATATTCCCCAGAAAGGATATGTAAGTGCTTCCTGTGTAAACTCAGGATTCACCTTGTCTTGAAAGTCTAAAATTAAATCTAAGAAAAACACAATGTTGGAAGGTTTTCACTTTAAATAGGCCCTAGGTGTTAAATTGGATAATAAATTTATGACTAACATGGCAACTCTTTTCCAAAAGGTTAAATGTGAGGATTTTTAAAACTTGTTGCAGTGACATAACACATTCCTATGGTTGTCCCTATTATTATAACTGTTGCTGATGAAGCTTTATAGAACCATTTTGCATTCAAAAAAGGTTTTGAATTGTTTGATAGCAATTGACAAGTTAAAGATAGTAAACAGTTTTTATATGTTGACATGTTTCCCTCTCCCCCTTAATCTCATTTTAAGTAATTTAAACTGTAGAACTGAATTTTATGGATTATTTACTATTCAGTTCTTGAATACCAATCTAATTATGGCTTATTTTTAAAGAGTATTGCTTGTAATACTTTGTAGAAAAAAGCGTGGTTGGTTTTTGCCTTATTGCCATTTTAAATCATATTTTGCAGACCTAGATCAAATTACAATGTGCTCTTCATTTTTCTCTTTCTATGGCTCTATGGCAGTTATCATTTGGCCGGGAAATCCCCTCTATTGATGTTTAACCTGTTTTACTTTATTTTCTCTCTTCTAAGGAACATTTCTTTGAGGCCCAAATATTGTCAACCAGGGCTTCATCGAGGAACAGAGGGCAAGAGTCTGAAGGAGAGGTGAGCCAGCTGAGCATCAGCTGGAGGGAGATCAGTGCAGAGAGGCCATATCCCTACAGCACAGATGAGCCACAGATCTTCATGAAAATGAAACAAACATTTCAACACAGACAGAAATGAATCCATGATCCAGAGAAGTCCTGCAGCTTGCTTACAGTGTTCCCCAGATTTCTTGACACAAAAGGCTTGGTAGGTGAATTTCAGAAATATAATTGTCAGTGTAGTTATTGTAACACTGTTTAATGACTTGGAACTATGCTTTACAGACCACTTTTGTCATGCTTTAGGTACTTCAAGACTTCCAGCTGCTGTTCAGAGAAAAAACATCATCCAAACTGATAGAGAAGAGGGGAGTCTCTCTAAAGCCAAAAGTCATTAAGGAAGCCTACAGCCTCACCAAGACACCCATGTTAGATTTGCTGATGAAGACTGCAGGGGGAAACCCAGTTGAAGATGAGCAACAGCCAGGTGAGCCATTGCTTTGGCCATGAGTTGACACAGCTTTAAACTAAGAAGTGTTGTTTGTAACATTAAATTACAACAAGATGTATTTATTTAAGTCACATTTTTAAGTGTTAAAGATTGGCCAAAGCTCCTCATATCAGTAAGGGGGAAAGTGTGCTCTGTTTAGAAGTGATGTAACAAAGTAGTGTTGACATGATACCAACATTTTGGTATTGATAACAGTACCAACATGTATTTCGATACTTTTCCAAATAAAAAGAGAACACAAAAATGTCATTATTGACTTTATTTTAATAGAAAATCTTAGATCTACAACTATGCATAAGTAAATAAATTACAATACCACAAAGACAGGCTTTTCTAATGCACAGACAGCACAATTTCAAAATAAAAAATAAAATGAAATCCGATTCAAAACACTAACGTTTTATTATTGTACTCATGCATGTGTGCATTTACAGCTCTGGGAAAAATAAGGGACCAAAAAGTTTAAAAATCTCTGAGAATGTAAATATAATAAAATAATATAAATAGGCTATTTTAACCAGTGAAAGTGGTAGCTAATTGCAACGCAGCTTTAATTTTTTTCCAGAGCCACTTTTGTGGAGAGTGAAGGGGGCTGGCATTGCTTGCTTTTAGCACTGAATGTGGCTTTTTTTCATGGAAATGTAAGTTATTACCTGTCTGAACTCCTTATGTAGGTCTGGGTGCTTGTCCTTCAAGTATTTTGCCAAGTTGGAAGTGTTTCCACCCTGGGCCAGACATGTTTGTAACACCATTTGTACAGTGGTGCTTTGGTGTTAAAGACTTCACCGTGCTCATTTGTTTTAAAGCCGAAGTAATTCCATACAGCACTTCACACACCTGGTTTATCTATGAGTTACGTCATGGTGAAGGCTGCAGCAGCTGCCATTATCTCCCTGCTTCTGTCTCTCTCTCTTTAAAAAAAAAAAAAAAAAAAAAGTACCTGTCTCATCCAAGCGCAGTATAGTACCGTTTTAAATGCCAAAGTACCCCAGTACCAATTTCGTACCTGTATACTGAACAAGCCTATAAAAAAAGTGAAAACCTGCCTTAGTATGTTTTTCATATTCATGCTCTTGTTTCAGTTTGGGATAGCGACATGGACGCACTGATGCCGTTGGTCTGCCTTCTGCCTCCACCACCCAGTGGGAAGAAGAGAACTGCCAAGATCGCTGTCAGAGAAGCCTTGAGCCAAGCTGTCAGATTTCATAAGGTAAGCAGTCTCAGCCTTTAGATAAGAATATGAACATCAAGTTGTTCACATTATAAACTATTTTTCTCCCACTCCAATAAATATTATAGTCATGCCGCAGCCTTGAGGAGATCACCAGCTCAGACCAGAGGAGTCAGCCCTTCATTCTTGCTGTTGGGACATCAAGAAACAACATTCATGACTACTACATCGTGGTGGATGGTCATCTCATTCCCTGCAAGGCTAAGTCTTCACTTTCAGCCTTTGACGAACTCTTTAAAACACATGATGCATTTGTTATCTCCTGAGATCAGGCATTAAACAACATGTACACTGTTATGCAGACCACCATTTACAATATGATGATGATGTAGGTCTTTGTCATGAAAGTCCAAGGGTGAAGGATCTCAGAGCTAAAATTCTCAACCGAGTTAGTTTGTTAAGCAGATGCTTACATGTTTTGTGTGCATGTCCATTCACAACTCCGTAAAAGATTTAGTTCAGCATCTAAAATACCCTTTGTTTAGATATTTTACCCTGCTAAGAAATTTCACCTGTTTTGTGGCCAAAATGGATGTTGTCAGAAGAGAAATGGGGAAATTGTGGCAGATCCTCTATAGGTTGAAATGAGCTGTGAAGTTGATGTAGTGTCGTGGATGACGTTATGGAACCGAGTACCAACCTGTCTCCTGGTTTGTAACAAGGCAGATGTTGGGATGCCAGTGTTCAGTCAGATAAAGAACATTGTTGACACTTGGTTTTGCACCTTAATTCATTTTTAAGTGCTGAAAGGAAATGAGTATGTTGTTTCTTTTCTTAAGGTTGATCAGTTAAAGTTTTTTAAACCTTTCGACCTACAAACAACTTATGGTTTTGATTCAGATGACCAATATGTGGTTCCTTTGCATCTATCTCTCGAGAGCAGTGGTTCTCAACATGGTGGTCAGGGCCCCCTTGGGGGTCTCAAGATGGATTTAAAGAAAAAAATTGTTTTTCAAAACACTTTTGCCAATTTACACCAACTTTTGCCAAATTTAACCTGTTTGCATGACTTTTTTCCATCAACTTTGCCAATTCTAAGATAATTTTTGTCCATTTTAAACCCTGTCTACCACTCTTTTCATGCCTGTTTTACCACTCCTTAACTAATTGTTGTTGCCTCTGTTTAATATTCCCACTGTTAACCACTTTTACACACATTTTTTTCCCCATTTTAACCACATTTCAATATTTGTTGTGCCCATTTTTGCCATTTAAACCAACTTTCTGCCAAGTACTGCCCATTTTTCTGCCTCAGTTAACCCATTCTCGCCTGTTTAAAACAATTTTTCAGACAATATCACCAAATTTTCCACCCAGTTTGGTAACTTTTTAATCCCATTTTACCACTACTTATGTCTGTTTTTGCCACTTTAACCCATTTTTGCCCTTTTTGGTCATTTTTTGCTTCCATTAATATAATTTTTGCCACTTCTAACCCATTTCTGCTACTTTAGAATCCCAGTATACAACCCTCCCACTTTTTTTTTTAATTAGTTTATTTGGTAAGAGAGGTTATAATTCAGGTTAACTCTAAAATATGGTGATCACAGCTTAACTTTACAGTGGACTAGGATTTTGCTGACATTGGTCCCCTAGTTTGGCTTTACCCCGGGAAGCTCTCCCCTTTATTTCCCTTATGGGTAGCTTTTTCTTCACGTAACTATACTTCGATAGGCTCGGCTGTTTCAGTCACCTTCAGGTACAGTGGGGGTTCCTGGTTTTTGGCACCTTTGTTGCAGGCTGAAAAGGTTGAGAACCCCTGGTCTAGAGGACTTCAGATTTACTCATGCACATTTTTTCCTTAAAATTCTAATGGATAAAATGCACATGGACACTGTCATGGAAATCTGAATGTAAAAGTCAGCCATATTCTTTTTACGGATCACTTAAATTTAGGAATTTCTGATTGGACTGTATTCTGATATAATGCAGCCAATACAACTTACTGATAAGGTTTTTCTCTTGTCTCTGTTCTTGTTAAAGAATGTTCCTCTCCTGGTTAAAGCAGGAGCTGTGTGGTGAAACTGGACCACTAGTGTGTAACACAGTTAAAAATCTAGCAATGTACTCTGTTCTGCTGGCAGGTTTCAAATAAAGTCTGTTTGAACCTGAGCTGAGTTGTGTCTAAGTTTGTTGGTGCAAGATAATGTCTAAATTGGGAGTTAATGTTATTTTCTTGGTGTTAAAGGGCATCTTAATGAGTGTATTTATATGTAAAGCAGAGTTAACTATTCTCTCAACAAGAGTAAATTTAATTAAATAAGTGTAAAAATTCAACACCTGCAATTCATTGTTAATTCTGACAGCACTTGTTAATTTAGTTTTAGTTATAGTCTTTTGCCTAAAATATCTTTTAGTTTTAGTCATAATTTAGTCATCTAAAATGTTTTCATTCATTTTCAAAATCTACTGTAAATTTAGTCAACCAAAATATGAAGTGTAAAGTGTAAGGCATTTTTATGTTTCCTTGAATTTCTGAAGTCATGTTTTATACTTTGATCCCACCACCATGAAGCTAAGGCAGCTGTGATTGTATATATTCCTAACTTGATCCTACTTTCTACATGATGAAATTAGGTCTGATAGGATTAAGTCTCTGTCAAACATTTTAGTCTAGTTTTTATCTGTTGACAAAAATGTCAGTTAATTTAGTTTTAGTCTTAGTCCATGTGCACTTGTTTTTTTAGTTATAGTTTAGTTTTCGTCAGGGGAAAGAAGGTTGTTGACGAAAATAATTAGTCAACAAAATGAACACTGCTGCAATTCTTAGTGTTTGTTACTTAAGGCACTCAATGATGCCTTTGAGAGAAGAAATGAACACACTAAGACTTTAGAATTGGACACTATTTTAGAGTTAATATTTTAACTCTGGTGTCCAGCGTTACATATCCACTGGCCAATTTGCTGTGTGTGTTTGCACAAAACATGAATTTCAGTTTGCTGCATGATGCACACAAAGAAATCAAGGGACAGGATTGGACCTAAAAAAGGCCCCAGCTGTGCCCTAGCAGGGCATAAGCATTTACCTGTTAACACTGGTACATTTTAGTACTTTCCACTTTGTACCTCTAAAAGAACGTTTATGGACCTCATGGGACAAATATGTACCTTTATGCCCTGGTACATAATTAGTACCTAATGAGGTGCTGCTGGAGCGACAGTGTATTTTGTACCTTAATGAGGTAAAATTATACCTTTTTAAAAGAAGAGGAAACAAATACAGATATTGAACAAAGTGTATTTAAACCATTTAACATCACAGAAAAATCCACATTTCACATGTCAATTGATCTGCTCACAGTCCATTTGAATCAGGACATTTTTTGGTAGACCAATTTGTCAGTTTAAGTTTAAGCATTATAAAAGCAGTGCTTTTTTCAATCATGGTGTCAGTGGCATTCACCTACACCAGGTTTGGTAATTCTGGCACATGTGCATGAACAAGCCCAACATGCTGAATTAACCAGAGTAAAAGTCCTTTGGTTACACTTTGGGAACCGGTGCAGCTGAGGCATAATGACCTAGCTCAGGTTTATCGCTCGAAGTTAAGTCTCTTGCAGTGTGTTTTTGAGGTGCGGGTAAGCAATATTAGCAAAATACATACTGAAGGCTGTTACGAAGGCCTTATCAAGGCATGTGCACTGGCACACACCTACTCCTTCGACTTTCATCACACTGAGCCCTCCTCCAGTGATGGCCACTTTCCAGTCTTCATCTATCAGCTGTATGGTTGGATGGGGGGCAGCAGGTTCACCCTTCAGGAAAGAAAAACATGAGACAAGTGGAAATTTTTGAAGTGTAGGAACTAGAAAGTAACAATGTTTAGTGTATAAGGAGGAGATTTCTTTAACAATAAATAAATGAAGTACTCTGAGATAAAGTTTTACATGCTTGGTCCAGACAAGTGACCCTGTGGATTTTCCTGGTTGAAATGTGTACAAAATCCAACTAAGTATATCAAAGACCTTGTTTCTTTTTAACTCAGAATTCATACAGAATTCTTACAATTAAGGGTAAATATGACCAAAAAAAACACATAAAGTAAAAGATTCATACTGCAATAAATTTATTTGGTATGTAATCAAAATTTGTTTATCAGCTGCTTTATATGTCAGTTATTTTATGATCTTTCCCAAGGTAAATCAATTTTAAGCTTCAGATTCAGGTCAGATTTTTGAAAAAAACACATAACACCTAACATATGACTTTTTTGAAAATGTCCATTTCAGACCCTGAAAAAAAATGCTTAAAAGTGACATTTTGGGACCTTTGCAGGCAGCAGAACATGCTGGTTTCGAAGGTTTGGTCATATGTCACCTAAAAAATGAGTCATAAGCATTTTTCCTGTGGGTCAGATTTTTGAAAAAACCACATGCTAACAGAGGACTTTTTTCCAATTTTGGACCCCAAGAAAAAATATGCCAAAACTTGACAAAGGTCAGATTTTTGAAAAAACAACATCGTTACATCTGACTTTTTTGCAGGTTCATACCCCGAAAAAAAAAAATGCTAAAAAGTGACTTTTCGGGACCTTTTCAGGCAGGAAAACATGCTGGTGTTGAAGATTTGGTCATATCTCCCATAAAAAAGTGAGTTGGAATCATTTTTCCTCATTTCTTATTCTAGAAAAAAAACACATGCTAACATGACAATTTTGCCATTTTGGATCTCGAAAAAAAATGCTGAAACTTGACTTTTTTGGACCTTTTTAGGCAGGAGAACAGTCTGGTGCAGAAGATTTGCTCATATTTCACTTGAAAATGGACTTATGAGCTTTTTTTTCAAGTGGATCAGAACATAGAAAAAAAACACATGCTAACATATGACATTTTTGCCATTTTGGACCCCGAAAAACATGTGTTTATAAGTCATTTTTTGGGACCTCCTCAGGCAGGAGAACATGCTTGTGCAAAAGTTTTTGTCATATTTCACCTGAAAAATAAGCGTTATGGCTGCACCTGTATTTTGGAGACGTTACCTCTCTCCCTTGAGTGTGTGTTTTCGTGTGTGTGTGTGTGTGCATGTTCTTGTGTGAGTGTCTGTTACTGTGCTCTCAGGTTGCTGCTAAAGTAAGTGCCCGATTCTGTCCACCTGCGCTGGGGGAATGCTGATTGGTGCAGAAGGTTCAGTACCCGAAACCACCAATCAGGAGCGACTGAGGAGCGCCGATGGAGGATATAAGAAGCCGGCACACTGATGCTCGTCAGTAAGCCTTAGCCAGCCCTGCCTGCATACCTCTTTGCCTGAGAGACATTGTTGTTAGAATTTTGTAAAATTCAATCAATGAATCAATCAATCAATCAATCAATCTTTATTTGTATAGCGCCAATTCATAACAAGTGTTATCTCAAGACACTTTACAATAGAGCACAAAGCTCTTCATATTATGGATACACATATATGCATATATACATATATACATATATAATATACACATATACATATATATACAAATATATACATCCAACACCCAACATGAATCCATATAGCCAATCATGAATCCCTCCATCATGGCGGCAAGAAAAAACCTTCTGTTAAGCAGCAGGAAATCTTGAACATGGACCCCAGTCTCATGATGAACAGCAAATCCACACGACGCTGTGTTGGGTGTGTGGGCAAAGGGAGGGAGGTAAGTGGAGACAAGTGGACTAAAGTAAGAACTAAAGCTAGTGAGAGATCAATGGACCAATCATAGACCTGTCATTGTCAAATTTGTTTCTGCTGCAAACAAATTTATTAGAGGTTAGCCTCTTGAGATGCTACAACTTGTGAGGAACAATTTTACAAAATCACTTTTTAGATTTATAGACAGGAGATAAATCTTTTTACAATGACTGAACAAAATCACTTGTCACAAAAAATTGCTGAATATGATGAAATTAATCTACCTACTTTTCAATACAATGATCATCATCCTCAGGACATCGAAAATAACATTGATCCTGATAACAATTTCCTTCTTAATATCAACAGTAACTGCCACTACTACACCGATGAGCAATTCAACAAAAAATTGGTGTATATGGACAAATTGTCAATGATTCATTTCCACAGTAGAAGTTTGTATGCCATCTTCCACATTATAAAATTCTACCTAGTCAATTCACACATACTTTTAACATTATT
Organism: Cetoscarus ocellatus; assembly: GCA_037902135.1. NCBI lineage: Eukaryota > Metazoa > Chordata > Actinopteri > Labriformes > Labridae > Cetoscarus > Cetoscarus ocellatus. The sequence goes on from JBAMNC010002423.1 coordinate 12,255, forward strand.
GCATTGTCAGAAACTTGGATCAAGAGTGGAAAAGGTATAAACTTCTATTTGGATGGATATGAAATGGTTAGTATGAACAGAGAAAACAAGTCAGGAGGTGGTGTGGCTCTGTTTGTGAATAAGAATATAAAGTATAAAGTGCTGGAAGATTTGTTAACAGTAGTCGATAATGTATTAGAATGCTTAACCATTGAATTATTGATGGAAGGGAAGAAAAATGTTTTGGTGAGTTGTATATATAGAGCCCCGGATTCTAATATTGATATATTTAAGGAGTGGATGGGAAAAACATTCTCTAATATCCATCATAAAGACATGTTTATTTGTGGTGATTTTAACATTGATCTCCTGAATCCAAACAAACATATGAAGACAGATTAAGGGCTACTTTTTGGGATCTTTGCAGGCGGGAGAACGCTCTGGTGCAGAAGGTTTGGTCATATTTCACCTCAAAAATGAGTTGTAGGCATTTTTCTGTCACGTCAGACCTTGAAAAAACCCACATGCTAACATATGACTTTTTTTTCTTGACTTTTTGGGATCTTTGCAGGTTTTTGGAACACTCTGACTTTTTTCTCATTTTGGACCAAAAAAAAGAAAATGCTGAAACTTGACTTTTTGGGATCTTTGCAGGCGGGAGAACACTCTGTTGCAGAAGGTTTGGTCATATTTCACCTGAAAAATGAGTTATAGGCATTTTTCGCCCAGGTCAGATCTCGAAAAAAGTCACATGCTAACATATGACTTTTTTCTCATTTCGGACCCCGAAAAAAAAAATGCTGAAACTTGACTTTTTGGGATCTTTGCGGGCGGGAGAACACTCTGGTGCAGACGGTTTGGTCATATTTCACCTCAAAAATGAGTTATGGGCATTTTTGCCTCAGGTCAGATCTTGAAAAAAACCACATGCTAACATATGACTTTTTCCCATTTTGGGCCAAAAAAAAAAATGCTAAAACTTGACTTTTTGGGATATTTGCAGGCGGGAGAACACTGTGGTGCAGACGGTTTGGTCATATTTCACCTGAAAAATGAGTTATAGGCTTTTTTCCCTCAGGTCAGATCTTGAAAAAAGTCACATGCTAACATATGACTTTTTTCCCATTTTGGACCCCGGAAAAAAAAATGCTGAAACTTGATTTTTTTGGGATCTATGCAGGCAGGAGAACACTGTGGTGCAGACGATTTGGTCATATTTCACCTCAAAAATGAGTTATGGGCATTTTTGCCTCAGGTCAGATCTTGGGAAAAAATCACATGCCAACATACAGGCGGGAGAACACTCTGGTGCAGAAGGTTTGGTCATATTTCACCTGAAAAATGGGTTAAAGGCATTGTTGCCTCAGGTCAGATCTTGAAAAAAGTCACATGCTAACATATGACTTTTTCTCATTTTGGACCCCGGAAAGAAAAATGCTGAAACTTGAATTTTTGGGATATTTGCTGTCGAGAGAACACTGTGGTGCAGAAGTCTTGTTCATATTTCACCTGAAAAATGAGTTATAGGCATTTTACCCTAAGGTCAGATCTTGAAAAAAACCACATGCTAACATATGACTTTTTTCCCAATTTTGGACCAAAAAAAAAAATGCTGAAACTTGACTTTTTGGGATCTTTGCAGGCGGGAGAACACTCTGGTGCAGACGGTTTGGTCATATTTCACCTGAAAAATGAGTTATAGGCATTTTTCTCCCAGGTCAGATCTTGAAAAAAACACATGATAACATATGACTTTTTTCTCATGTCGGACCCCGAGAAAAAAATGCTGAAACTTGACTTTTTGGGATCTTTGCAGGTGGGAGAACACTGTGGTCCAGATGGTTTGGTCATATTTCACCTGAAAAATGACTAACAGGCATTTTTCCCTCAGGTCAGATCTTGAAAAAAATCACATGCTAACATATGACTTTTTTCCCATTTTGTACCCCGAAAAACAAATGCTGAAACTTGACTTTTTGGGATCTTTGCATGCGGGAAAACACTCTGGTGCAGACGGTTTGGTCATATTTCACCTGAAAAATGAGTTATAGGCATTTTTCCCTCAGGTTAGATCTTGAAAAAAACCACATGCTAACATATGACTTTTTTCCCATTTTGGACCAAAAAATAAAAAATGCTGAAACTTGACTTTTTGGGATCTTTGCAGGCGGGAGAACACTGTGGTGCAGACGGTTTGGTCATATTTCACCTCAAAAAAGAGTTATAGGCATTTGTCCCTCAGGTTAGATCTTGAAAAAAACCACATGGTAACATATGACTTTTTTCTCATTTTGGACCCCGAAAAACAGATGTTGAAACTTGACTTTTTGGGATCTTTGCAGGCGGGAGAACACTCTGGTGCAGACGGTTTGGTCATATTTCACCTGAAAAATGAGTTATAGGCATTTTTCTCCCAGGTCAGATCTTGAAAAAAAACACATGCTAACATATGACTTTTTTTCCCATTTTGGACCAAAAAAAAAAATGCTGAAACTTGACTTTTTGGGATCTTTGCAGGCGGGAGAACACTCTGGTGCAGACGGTTTGGTCATATTTCACCTCAAAAATGAGTTATAGGCACTTTTGCCACAGGTCAGATCTTGAAAAAAAAACACATGCTAACATGTGACGTTTTTCTCATGTCAGACCCTAAAAAAAAAAGGCTGAAACTTGACTTTTTGGGATCTTTGCAGGCGGGAGAACGCTCTGGTGCAGACGGTTTGGTCATATTTCACCCGAAAAATGAGTTATAGGCATTGTTCCCTCAGGTCAGATCTTGAAAAAACCCACATGCTAACATATGACTTTTTTCCCATTTTGGACCCCGGAAAAAAAATGCTGAAACTTGACTTTTTGGGATCTTTGCAGGCGGGACAACACTCTGGTGCAAACGGTTTGGTCATATTTCACCTGAAAAATGAGTCATAGGCATTTTTCCCTCAGGTCAGATCTTGAAAAAAATCGCATGCTAACATATGACTTTTTTCTCATTTCTTACCCCGAAAAAAAAAATGCTGAAACTTGACTTTTTGGGATCTTTGCAGGCGGGAGAACGCTCTGGTGCAGAAGGTTTGGTCATATTTAACCTGAAAAATGAGTTATAGGCATTTTTACCTAAGGTCAGATCTTGAAAAAAAATCGCATGTTAACATATGACTTTTTTCTCATTTCGGACACCGAAAAAAAAATGCTGAAACTTGATTTTTTGGGATCTTTGCAGGCGGGACAACACTCTGGTGCAAACGGTTTGGTCATATTTCACCTGAAAAATGAGTTATAGGCATTTTTCTCCCAGGTCAGATCTTGAAAAAAACCACATGCTAACATATGACTTTTTTCTCATTTCTTACCCCGAAAAAAAAAAATGCTGAAACTTGACTTTTTGGGATCTTTGCAGGCGGGAGAACGCTCTGGTGCAGAAGGTTTGGTCATATTTCACCTGAAAAATGAGTTATAGGCATTTTTCCCTCAGGTCAGATCTTGAAAAAAATCGCATGCTAACATATGACTTTTTTCTCATTTCGGACCCCGAAAAAAAGAAAATGCTGAAACTTGATTTTTTGGGATGTTTGCAGGGGGGACAACACTCTGGTGCAAACGGTTTGGTCATATTTCACCTGAAAAATGAGTTATAGGCATTTTTCCCTCAGGTCAGATCTTGAAAAAAAACACATACTAACATATGACTTTTTTCCCATTTTGGACCAAAAAAAAAAAATGCTGAAACTTGACTTTTTGGAATCTTTGCAGGCGGGAGAACACTCTGGTGCAGAAGCTTTGGTCATATTTCACCTCAAAAATGAGTTATAGGCATTGTTGCCTCAGGTCAGATCTTGAAAAAAACCACATGCTAACATATGACTTTTTTCACATTTTGGACCCCGAAAAACAGATGTTGAAACTTGACTTTTTGGGATCTTTGCAGGCGGGAGAACACTCTGGTGCAGACGGTTTGGTCATATTTCACCTGAAAAATGAGTCATAGGCATTTTTCTCTCAGGTCAGATCTTGAAAAAAATTGAGGCGTTGAATTTTAAAGCCTTTAATAAATGAATGCATGACTGTATTTTGTGACTTTTACTCAGGTATATCTATGTAAAGATTATTTAAATTCCATATTTACTTTCTTCTGTTTAATGCGTCACAAGCCTGAGGCTTGTTCTCCCTCTTTAATGAGTATCTTAAATTAGAAAGTTGTTTTATACATTTATCTATGCATATACATCTATCTATAAAATGAAGAGTTTGTCTTCAGCCTGCTCGAATGTAATGTGTCTTGAGATAACACTTGTTATGAATTGGTGCTATACAAATAAAGGTTAATTGACTGATTAGGTAGTAAAACTACTTTAAAAATATATCACAGTTTTGTATTTTCACAATGTACGCTCGAAGTCAACAATACCAGGACACTTTCAAAAAACAAAAACAAATCATTCTTGATTTCAAAAACCTCAGACATGAGCCTAAAATGTGGCCATAGTTGCCTCAGTGGGGACCTGTGATTGTTCTCTTTAATAGTTTTATGAGCACCTCTGAATAAAATCTGAGTGTTTGCTCTGAGTACAAACATGAAGACCCACATCACACAGGTACGGCAACACCGCTCAGACAAACCACAATGCACGGCTGCACAAACAGTTAGTCTGTGAGATTTTAGGACGGAAACATTCATCAGCCGACTTCAGAGGAAAAAGCAAACTCATCATCACTGATGCCGATATTTCTTTCTTTCATGAGCACAAGGTCTTTACTTTACGAAAACTGACTTGTTGCTTTTAATGTGACAGTCTATTTGTGTAAGGAACAAATCTGAAACAGAAAAAAAAATTCTCTCTTGAAAAGATTAAACTCTTTAGTTGTAAATGTACCATGCGGTGATGATAAGGTGAAGCATTATTGTACATTTGTGTAGTTTGCTGATATAACAGCTGATGTGTGGGATACAGTTGATAAATATGTCCAATATCAACTGTAAATATTGACAGAAAATTCAATGTCTGCCAATACCGATATTCTACTGTTATTATCCTGAATCCCCTTGTCAAAAGAATAAACTGTTTTTCAAATGTATGAAAGAAAAAGTCAAAAGCAACAGCAACCCCCCACCCCAAAAAAATAAAACTGTTAAGTGGAGTTAATAAAAAATGATTGAGCACATTCTAAACAAATTTACTTCATCACTGTCCACCACTGCAATTCTATGAACACTTCAGAGTGAAGTGATCTATTACTCCTCGTTTTGCTTTACTCACTAAATTATATTACTCTAAATTAATACATCTACGGCTAACCAGACAATATCTACTATTTTACTGTTCAAGGAGGTCTTTCCCCTAGTCTGTCCATCCCTGCTGGAGACAATAAATATATCTCTATCAACAGGCTACATGCCACAGTCTTTTAAAGTAGCTGTAATCAAACCTCTCCTTAAAAAACCTAACCTCGATTCGGGAACATTGGCTAACTACAGGCCTATATCAAACCTTCCATTTACTTCAAAGATCCTGGAGAAAGTAGTGGCTACTCAGCTATGTGACTTCCTCAAGACAACAGCCTTTTTGAGGACTTTCAGTCAGGATTTAGAGCTCATCACAGCACAGAGACTGCTCTAGTTAAAGTAACTAACGACCTACTCTCAGCTTCAGATGAGGGACTTCTCTCAGTACTTGTTTTATTAGATCTTAGTGCGGCTTTTGACACCATTGATCATGATGTTCTTATACAGAGATTAGAGGTATTACTCGGGTTTACAGGGACTGCCTTAAATTGGTTTAAGTCCTACTTATCTGATAGATACCAGTTTGTACACGTGAACAACAAGTCCTCTGTGTACACTAAAGTAAGTTACGGAGTTCCTCAAGGCTCTGTGCTAGGTCCAATTCTCTTCTCCATTTATATGCTTCCCCTCGGTGATATCATGAGGAAATACTCCGTTAATTTTCATTGCTATGCTGATGATACTCAGCTGTATGTATCGATGAAGCCAGGTGAGACAAATCAGTTATCTAAACTAGATGCGTGTCTAAAGGACATTAGGACATGGATGGCCCAAAATTTTCTTCTCCTTAACTCAGACAAGACAGAGATCATTGTGCTGGGGCCCTCGACACCTTAGAGAAACCTTTTCTAATGATTTCACTGCCCTAGATGGCATAAGCCTGACGCCAAGCACAACTGTTAGAAATCTTGGGGTTCTATTCGATCAGGATCTATCCTTTAACTGTCACATAAAGCAAATCTCAAAAACAGCCTTTTTCATCTTCGTGACATCGCTAAAATTAGGCCTATCCTGTCCCAGAGCGATGCTGAAAAGCTTGTCCATGCTTTTGTTACCTCTAGACTGGACTACTGTAATTCTCTTCTTTCAGGCTGTCCAGTAAGTCGCTTAAGACGCTTCAGCTGGTCCAAAATGCTGCAGCACGTGTGCTGACTAGAACTAGGAGAAGAGACCATATTACTCCAGTATTAGCCTCTCTGCACTGGCTTCCCATTAAATATAGAATAGAATTCAAGATTCTTCTTCTCACCTATAAAGCTCTCAGTGGACAGGCACCAGTTTACCTCAAAGAGCTTGTAGTGCCGTACAACCCCTCTAGAACATTACGCTCCCAAAATGCTGGCCTGCTCGTGGTTCCATCAGTCTCTAGAAGTAGTATGGGAGGTAGAGCCTTCAGTTATCAGGCTCCTCTTCTCTGGAACCATTTACCGACCACGGTTCGGGAGGCAGACACCCTCTCTACCTTTAAGGCTAGACTTAAAACATTCCTCTTTGATAAAGCTTTCAGTTAGGGACCAGCTCATAGTCCATAGTTTAGACATATAGTTAAGATGCAAATAGGCTTAGACTGCCGGGGGGATCTGGCACATTGGGCTCTATCCCTCTCTCTCTCACACTCCTCTTTCCATATCTGCCTCTGCCCCTTTCTGTTTGCTCCTGTACTCGTCTCTGGCTCTTGTCTTTTAGGTTGCCTGGGATCCTTGGTGGAGACTGCCTGCTGCTGTGGAGTCACGAAGCCTCAATAACTACAATTACAGACATAACACATATTTGGCCATCTCACTCCAGTTCATAATCATTATAGCTGTTAATGTTGATATTAACATGATCTTTCTATCCATGGTTGATACATCTATAGTAACTATCTCTAGCTCCACATGGACATGAGATCCCTCCTGAGAATGAGGTGTCACATCTCAAGAGGTCTACCATTAATACATTTATACTTAACGGAGACAAATATGGTAGGGATGCACTTGTGGTCTGGGCACCCATGAGTTCATCACTACCATAAATTCTTACTTCCAGTAAGACTTTTATTGATTATACTTTCTATAAAATTTTCACCACAACACACAGACATGAGGACCCTCCTCTAATAAATTTGTTTGCAGCAGAAACAAATTTGACGACGACAGGTCTTATGATTGGTCCATTGATCTGTCACTAGCTTTAGTTCTTACTTTAGTCCGCTTGTCTCCACTTACCTCCCTCCCTTTGCCCACACACCCAACACAGCATCGTGTGGATTTGCTGTTCATCATGAGGACTGGGGTCCACATTCAAGATTTCCTGCTGCTTAACAGAAGGTTTTTTCTTGCGCCCATGATGGAGGGATTCATGATTGGCTATATGGATTCATGTTGGGTGTTGGATGTATATATTTGTATATATATGTATATGTGTATTTTTATATGTATATATGTATCTAATGCATATATGTGTATCCATAATATGAAGAGCTTTGTGCTCTATTGTAAAGTGTCTTGAGATTACACTTGTTATGAATTGGCGCTATACAAATAAAGATTGATTGATTGATTGATTTTATAAAACCATCATCCAATATAGATAAGGTGGAAAAGATTATTCACGGAAATCTGTCTAAATGGTTCAAAGAGGATAACTATGTTTAAATGGTAAGCACCTGATTTATTTTCCTGTTGAACTAATTTTTATGGTTTTTATCAATACAGGCCTAATGTCTTGGTCAAATACTCTAAATAACACAGCTACTCCAGCAAAAGACCACTGTAGCTCATCTTAATAGCTCAAACATGGCTGTATACTAAGGACACTGAATGAATGCTAGGGTACAAACAGATAACATCATAAATGCCTTGTAGGAACAGCACATTTGAGCAGTATTGTGATCTAAAAAAGTGGAGATTAAGTTGTATGTAGGCTGTGTCACGTTATACTCACATGTAAGCACTTGACCACAGCAGCAAGAAACCACATCTAGCACAGAAATTTTGACATTAAAAAGTAAAGACAAACAAACCCAAGGAGTACCAATGGGAATCAAAAAACCAACTCAAGTTGAGAATCGATCACAAATCCCTCAACGAATCATTATCATTGGTCTTTTTTCTTATTAATTCTTTCCACTGTGTTCAACATGCTTTGCAAATAAGGACGTCATGCTTTCATCAGGGGCAGTCAGCAGAAATGATACCAGAGACTTAAACTTCATGGCAGATGGTGCAGAAGTGGTCAACTTTGTGTCCTAATTTTTAACAAAAATATGTTTATTGCACAAGACTGGCATGTTTGACATTGCTGCCACTGAAAACCTATGTAGGTCAAGTCTTTTCCACACAGAAAACCAACAGGAAGCAATAAGCTGAATCATTAATGGCACTCTATCAATAAAATCTTATCAATTCCCATCACCACCTAGGAGTTCCAGCACTGCCAGATTTAGCCACACTCCACTTTGCAAACCAACTTCACTTCCCTGCTGACGCTGCAATCTTGTATAAATAAAGCATTCAATTGAACATTTCTACATGCTTATCAGATTCAGACTGGTAGGTTAAACTCCATTTTAGGTTGAGTTACGGAACATTTGAAATGATCTACCTTGGATCGTTCCTAGGGATGACATGGGTAAGTGTTTCGTCATTAACTCTGACATACTTTCTACAACTAGACCTCCAAGTAGAAACCTCAGCTGAGGCATTTCCAACATTGTTGGGCAGTTCATTTTCAAAATGTGGAAAACCGCCTTATCTCACACCGTTAACAAATCCTTGAAAAAATTCCTGGAACTACATTCAGACTTGGATCACCACAAAAATCGAATCACTAGTCCCTTATGCCATGACCAACATTCCCTTAAAATGTCATCCACTTCAGTTAAGAACTTTTTGAGTTAGTAGAAAAAAATTTGGAAAACTGCCCCTTGCTCGCAATTTTAACTAATCTTTGGACAATCCTTGAACTGCATCTGGATTTCCACAAATAATCTCCCCAACTGGTCATTGGCATATTGCTGACATATCTTGAAAATTTCAGAAAACTCAGTTTATAACTTTTTGAGTCATCCTGTTAACAAACAACCAAACGCTGGCAAAAATATAACCTCCTTGGCAGAGGTGATTATTTCTCACAGAGTAACATGGTTATCATCAAACATCACACCCGACTTTAGAAATTTGCACACAATTTTCTGTTTCTGTTTATTATGAAACGGTTTACACTAGGGCTGCAGGATTACAGCCTCTAATCAGGGGGAGTTTTCCAACTGAGTCAAAGATACAGGCAGAACTGTTCATAGGGGAGGTCCAGGGACGGTTGTAACAAACACTTTCACTCATAACTTATAAGGATAATTTGAGCTACAACTTTTGATTTTAGAAACACATACACAAGCACAGATTAATACAGCTTATTCTGTATTTTTACCTTATCTGGCCGAGACCATTTTAATTAGTTTCATGAAATAAATGAAAGAGTTGCAATCATAAACATATGTCCTAAACTTAGGTATCTAAAATAAAAGCACACTATCTGTAACTCACTTTTCTGCTGTCTTTTTCAAAATGTTACCCTATATTTCTCTCAGTCTTTGTTTTTAATTCTTTGAAATTCCAAGTATTTTATTCATTCAAAGAAATGAAGGCTTCGGCTAAGAGCTGGACAATTTTTCAAGAGTAACCATATCTTCAGATAAATTAAATTTTGCCAGAAGTATATTTCACATACCGGGCTCTTATTTAATTTAAATTGTCGTAATTTTGAATTTGAAACCCCAAAACACCTACTTGTAAAAAAAAAATCATGAAATGGAGCTATATTTTAAAAAAAAACTACCATAAGGTTAAAAAAGGATTACTATATATTTTGTTCTAGCCAATAATTAATCAAATAATCAATCTTAATTATGTGTATAATTAAGATTTTAGAATATATAATGTAAAGTTGGATCCCAGGAAGAGAGCAGATTTCTCATTTGGGTCTAAAGCAGGAGATATTTGTAAACCCCTGATGTAGATTGCTGGTACTTCATGTTTCTAAAATGCTGCATGTTTTGTGATACATGTTTTCAACACTTTACCGAACAGTTGCATTTACAAATACAACAATCCATCTTTAATATAAGACAATATCAAGATAGAGTAAATGGAGTACATTTGGGAAATGTAACCAAATTCCAAATGACTGATTGCTGCCTACCTGACGCTTTTGTCAAACACTTTGGTGCGAAACACCTCCTCTTGATCCAAACTTATGGTGCAAAAGGTGCAGAGATCCCTTTGTCGATTCGGACCCGAGACTGGACCAAGGTTCTTAGCTTCACCTGAAGCAAGGAGACAAAACATTGTCAGTAGTCTTTAAGTGAAATATGAAACAATTCTTAAATAGCTTTAAAATATCACTGGCACATCAGGTGGTGACAAATTTGGGGACATTACTTAAGTTTAAATTTTGAGGATGCCTGACTGGAAAAAAACAACTACATTACCAGTTTTCAGATTAGAATATTCATCTTCAAGGGGTATTCACTCCAGATACATTTGTGTGCTTTAACTATTCTACACACGCATTTACATCAGTGTTCAGAGCTACTTCCCTTGGTCAATCGAATAATAGAGTTATTTAAATAAACATGTGATTGTAATTTCATGCACAAACTTTACTTTTACAATCGCAATATTCACAGTAATAATAAGGACAGCAGCTCTTATAAGTGTTCAGGGCAGTCTGCAGAGCGGATGCAGCCAAGGACAACTTGAGGCTCATATGTGGTTAAAAACATGAAACATTGACTTCCTCAGCTTAACCAGCGGTGACAGTACAGCGCTGATTCACAAATGACAAACACCTTTGTGACACACACACACACACACACTTGCACACACAACACTAGTACACACTGCCGTTGCATTGAAGGCAGACCCAGATTACATTTAATGGAGTTTTGTGTAACATGTACATTCTGAGTTAACAAATCAAAAATCAGATAAGACAAGAATTCTAGAACAGCTAATGGAAGTTGCTGCAAATACCACAGCACTAACATAACTGCACAATAAGTCAAATTTAGACCTGTGGATTACAAAAGTAAAGATAGCAGTCTAAACTGATCCTCTAGCTTTGGTACCCTGAGCCCAGGTGGGGAACCTAATTAAGAAAAGCCAAGTATGAGCTCAGCTTTAAACAGCCTATTAATAAGACTGTAAACTTAGCACAGCCAGGCTGTCACTAAGACCTGGTGGAGAAAAGCCCACCAGAAACATTCACAAACGCTACATTACAGCAGACTAACCCTACTGTCACATCTTCTCTTTTTCCACTAAAAACAGAAGCTCATTACGGCATGATGACAATGACCTAAAGGTCAAAGTACAAATATAAACAATGACCGTCTCAAACTCATGTCTGCATGGTCATTTTAAAAGTGAACAAAGAATACATCTTAACAGAGTGCCACCTTCATTGATGTAGGCTAAAGGAAAACAAAGTGTGAACAAGGAAGAATGGAGTTTCGTAGACTTGCAAAGTGAGTTACATGCCATTATAGTTCCTCTATTTTGTTCTGCTTGCCGTTTTCTCATTAATTCATAGTAGTGAAACTGTTGTCCTCCTATTGTGCTTCTTTGAATACATACTATCATACATGTTGGTGTTTGTCTCACAGTAAACAAACCACATCAAAGCCGCATTTAGAGCTTATTATTGCATGGTCTACTCTTACTTGATAGGCAAAAACTGTATCCTACACACAAAAATCAATCAATAATATTGATATGAATTTAAGCTTTGATTTTTGCTTATTAATAACTATTTTTCATCAAACAAACTGCTAGGAATTTTACCATCTCCAGTCAAGTAAAGCAAGGCTCAGTGCCCAAAATGCATGTTCTCAATCTCAAATGGGTGTGTGTGTTTTGAAATGTGACCAACAACATTCATAATCTGCTGTACTTTGAAAGGAGAGCAGTCATACACATCTTGAAAACAAAACAGCAGCAGGTAAACACTCCACTGGGTAAGCCCAGGGTGTGAATGAGGATTAGCACGCTGGCTTGCTTGGTATTTGACTTACAAGCCAATGCTTCCGTTTGTAATATAGTAACTACAATGAAGGGGATTTGCTTGCAAAATACTTGAAAATGGCATTGCTATGGAAGCTTTAACCATGATTGTACCTGCAAATGATGAAATGTTTCCTGTTTTTTGTCCTTACATGCAGGTCAAAGAGAACTAAGTGACCAAGAAATGACTTTGCACCGGATATATGATGGTACTGTTGGTGTCTGACGAAAACACTAAAAAGGTCAATGACTGATACAATTACTTTAAGGCTTTCATACCTATGCTGTCACTCAAATGTGCGTTATGTCATAACTTCAATTATTGCTCCTTCATTAGAGATAAGATACCTGTGTCCTGCAGTGTACCAACATGGTGGCATGGGGTCAAAATGTGCCCCTTCCCTCAACATGGCCCATGAATTTATCCCCATATCAATTAATTGTAAGCATTAAAAAATATGAAGAATTAAACTTGTGATACCCCAAAACAATACCCAGCAAAAAGACCAATAAATTACAACATGATAATTGGCTTTTCTATTGCAATATTTGATAACAGTGGGCATGTCTTGATTTAAAAAAAAAACAAGTCAGAATAATTGGCTGTAATTGTTTCTGTAGATATCTCATATGCACAACTAAAGTCTTTTGAATAAATAAGAGATGCACAAGATTGAATTTTTGCTAATATCCAATACGCAGATATTTCCAGACTCATTATCAGCAATACTAATACTGATACTAACACTGATATTTGTTCTCAAGAGCACGAAGCCTCCACTCAAATAACACTGACCCGTGTCTTTCATGGTGAGTCTATTTGTATTAGAAACAGTTGTGAAGCAAGAAAATCAACATTTTATTCTTTGTTTTTTTGTTCAAAAAAGTGGACATTCAGTAGAGCTGCAAAATTAATCAAGTTTTAATTTTAATTACAATAACTGCCTTCCTAAATTATGAATGAGTAATCAAGAAGAAGATAACTCTATTTATTATTTTACATTATTATTAGCATTAATTGAGGTATTTGTATTTTTACAAGTATATTTCTGTTTATTTCCCTGTCTTTAATGTTTAAAATTATACTGTCAAAAGCAGATGCGCCAATGCTGTATTAAAAACAGTGAGTAATCATGTTTCATAATCATGATCTAAATATCTATTAAGATTATTTCGATTATGATTTTTGCCATTATCGAACAGCCCTAAAATACAGTGATAATAAGGTAAAACATTATGGTACATTTGTGCATTCTGTCATTTGTTTATGGCCAATTTTTACATCCAAAATACAGACAAAAAGTTTCATGTATGCCAATAATCAACTTTTAAGGCAACAATCTACATACTATATCTGTTCAGAGAATATCGTGTAACCCTGCTAAAAATAGAGAAAAAATATGTAAACACATTATAGGTAGATGGTAATAATCGGGTTTAAGTATCACAAAACGTCCTTTGGCTGATAAAACTGAGCTATACTTTGGACTGAAGAAAGAATATTACCGTGTGTGATATATATTTTCTAACATAAGCTTTGTGCCAGCTGTATTTATAAAAAATAATATACAATCATTGTTCAAATATGTCTAAAAGTAGTGACAGTTTAGCCCCTCAGCAGTGTGAATTAAATGAATGTGGCCCTCTTGGTATCAAAGTTGCCCATCCCTGGGTGAGATAGACTGAACGGCTGGTGGTAGCTAGCCTACTTTGTCACCAACACTGAGTTAGCTTGTATGGAAGCGCAAGTCCATATAAAAGCATGCAAACTGAAACGGTAGACCTTTCCAGAACAGAAAAACACCTAGTTCGTAGGGACACCTTGGCGGACGTCCAATGAACCATGCTCAATACACGAAATCATTCACAACAAGCTAGCAGCAGCGTCTAGCATGCTAGGCTAACTTGACGTTCCCCAGCAGACCGACCAGATGAACTGGCTGCCTCCACACTGTTGATAGCACGCCCGCGCCCCTCCGGCTTCTTCCCCTGTCGCCGCTCACCTCTGTCCCCCTGTTGAGAGACGGAAAACAGCGTCTGCCCAGTCAAACTTACATATTTTACCCCGCAGGCTCTGTAAAATCCGAATCCTCGCGTCGTCCTCTTCCGCCATTGTCAGCGCTGACTGTAGTCGCTGGCCCGGTGCATTCAGCGCTGGTTTATCATATCCGTTTGTGAATGCAGGCAGAGAGAAGCGAAGCCAGTCCCACTGCCGCGTCACGGCAGCTCCTCAACACTGCTGCTGCTGCCGAGAGCCACTGAGGAGGTTCATGGAGACACCACAGCGGGCAGGGTGTTCCATGTGATCCCTAATCCTCAAAGCTGGTCACCAGGAAACTTCACTTTTATTGTTCATACAGGAAACTACTACGATCTGATAAAGCTGTGTTCAAAGGGATAACGATTCCTCTGTTTGTGTAAATAGATATTACAAACCTTAATTCCAAGAAAGTTGTTTAAAACCTAAATTAAAACGGAATACATTGATTTGATTAATCCTTTTCTACTCCTAAGTTCGATTGAATACACTTTAAAGACTAGAAAAGTAATGTTCAAAACTGATAAACTTCATAGTTCTGTTTTTAAAAATGCACTCATTTTGATTTTAAATCCTTCAACACGGTCCAAAAAAGCTGAAACAGGGTCAACAAAAGACTGGGGAAGTCAAGGAATCCTCATAATCACCTGTTTAGAACATTCCACAGGTGAACAGATCGGAAACAAGTGACTGTCATGGTTGGGTATGAAAGGAGCATCCCCAAAAGGCTCAGTCGTTCTCAAGCAGGATGAGGTGAGGCTCACCACTTTGTGAACAACTGTGAGAAAAAGTTCAACATTCCCTCAAGGATTTTAGGGGTTTCATAATCAGTGGTTTACAATGTCATCAACAGATTCAGAGAATACAGGGACATCTCTCCATGTATGCAGCAAGGCTGAAAACCAACATTGAATGCCCATGACCTTCGATCCCTCAGGACATCCCTTTAAAACATTTCACATAATTGGCAGCATATTGTTGCTCCAAAACCTGTATGTACCTTTCAGCACTAATGTTGCTTCCACAGAAATGCAAGTTGCCCATGCCATGGGAACTAACACACTCCCATACTATCACAGATGCTGACTTTTGACCTTTGTGCCAAAAACAATCTGCATGGTACTTTCCCTCTTTAACTCAGAGGAGATGACGTCCATCATTTCAAAAAAACAGTTTGAAATGTGGACTCATCCAGACCACAGCACACTTTTCCAGTCCATCTCAGATGAGCAGGGGCCCATAGAAGCTTGGCTTGGGGTTGTTGCTATAATATGGCTTTTGCTTTGCATGATAAAGTTTTAACTTGCGCTTATGCAGCGACGAACTATTGTTAAATTGACAGTGGTTGTCCAAAGTGTTTATGAGCCCACGTTGGTGATATCCTTTACAGTGTGATATTGGTTTTTAATGCATTGCCACCAGAGGGGTTGAGAGAAGAAAGAGATTTCTCAGAAATTCTCTAAATCTTTTCATAATAGTATGGATAGTAGATCTTAACTGTGGACTGTGAACTCATTTAGAAATGTATTGAAATGTGGTCTTTTGTCTGAAAATTTACATCTATGGATATGGAATTTAGCCAATAAATGATAAGATTTATCAAGAATATACAGTTATCAGTCGTACCGTTATCCTTGAGACCAAACAACACATTCTTCCATAGTAATACAAAATTTAGCATGTTACCTCTCCACAATTCATCTCTTTGAATGATACAATTCTTTACAAAGGAGGGAAGACTCCAAGGAACCAATAAACGTGCCTTAATTTGTCACATGACTCTCAGGAAGCCATATTAAAAACCCTTTTTGGCAACCACCTTGCCATTTTTCTCCACAAAAAGCATCAAAAAACATCATTTCCTGTTCTTTTTCTATCTGGAAATAGATGCATTCACACTTACAGGTGAGGGAACCCTAACTTTTGATGGCTTAGAAACAGTTTATTAGCTGATGAAGTAAAGAAAACTTGTTAAAATTCAGTTGTTGCCTTTAGGGCAAAGTTGTAACCATTATGAAAAATTGAATGAGATGCCTTGAGGTAACAGTGAAAAAATTTTGAAAACATAGTTTTTAAGTTTGGTAGTGTGTGTTTACACCTATGTTGTGTTCAAAAGCATACTATTCATCACACTTTTGTTTTGATCTTTACAATTTAACAAAAATAAATTTGATTTTTGGTTGCAGAGAGTGAAGTTTGGGCTATTACTATACTCTGTAGGCCCTAATTCACCAGTGCCAGCACCACCTGTGCGTCAGGACAATGCTGACCATTGGCCTATTTGGGTGCAGAAAAAGGGTTGGTACAAATGCCCTAGATGTAGGGGTATAGCGAAAGAGCAGTGTGCAAAGTGTGTTGCCTACCTGTGATTCAGCCCAGAAAAAAAATCCTGTTGATTTACAGAACAATCATCCAATCACCTGCCAGATATGCTTTTTAATGGTTCTGCCCTCCCCAAACACTTTGTATGGTCCTTTTCCAGAACGACTAGTGAAATATTGAACAGTCTGTCTGGTGTGTCAGGTTATCTGGATCACAGATAATATAACATCACAATGTCTGAAAAATCAGCATAAAAGCCCAAACTTTCCTTCTATGTCGAATCCTTGCTCTTTTAATTTCTCCTCCCCTTTTCCACGTGCTCCTTGACTGATTCCCAGATTGGTGTTGTTACATGCAGGGGTGGAAAAGAACTACAACACCTACTTAAATTGCTGTAATTGAGAAGCTTTAGGTACACCTGAATACCTAATGTTTTTCAAACCAGTACTTCTACTTCAGTTTGACTGAAGGATTATATTGTACTTGTAACATTAAGAGGATCTGAGTAGAGAGACAACTAAGTTTTACTTATTTGACATTTTTTAGGGTAAGTTGACCTGTGTTAATATTTAGCATTTGATACTTATTTGACAGTTACAGTCAACTTAAAAATTAGGATAATTTTACTGATGTCTTTAATACCCAAATTTCCTAAATATCAGAGCAAGTTGCTACTCTGCACATCTTATTATCTGTGTCAGAAGTTAAACTGCACTCTTACAAATACTGAAATAAAT
>JBAMNC010002424.1:0-29596 GCA_037902135.1 Cetoscarus ocellatus
GGACCAATTATTGGGCCAAAAATGACATTCTGTACTAAGGTGAAATAAGCCCAGGTCAGCTTTCCAAAGGAGGGGCAATCATCATTCAATCATTCATCCTATTTTGTTTTTTCTCTTTGTTTTTATCTGGATATTTATGCTGCATTTTTTTCTGTCATCCTGTTGAACAGGAATATTTTTAAAAATCTTTTTAATTGAACAGATGTATACACAAATAATTCATATTTACGTTATAAACATAAAATAAAGCCCCCAGAAACAAGGTTCACACATGAGAAGAAAAATGTGTACGTCCTGGTATAATTGCTTTTAATTTGAAAGGCTTGAATCAACTTCCGACGAAAAATACGTACTTCCGGGTGTTCTCGCTTTTATTTTGAAATGCTTCGAATCAACTTCCGGTTCTCACAGTAAAGGGGTCCAAACAGTGCAGGTCAGCAGCCCTGAATTTTCATTGGAACTGTATAAATATATTAATTTTTAGTTTTATTACCATGTTTTATTTACTTTTATTATTTATGTTTTATTATCAGGGTGTCCATGAGAGTAAAATTCTAGCTCTATATTACCCTGTAGCTATGAATTAGGCCTGTTAGCAACAGAGTCAGCTTTTTTACTTAGCCAGTTTAGTTGTGAAGTGTACTTGTCTTCTCTTCCATGCTCTCAGCGGTATAGGCTCGGTGTGACTGTGAAAGACACTCTATGTGTGTGTGTGAATGTTTGAGTGTGACATAGACTGTGTATAGTGAGTGTGAGAGAGACTCGGGGCCCTAATTTCCTGGCGAATCTCAGGGTGGTGCAGCCTGGCGCTGTTGGGGGAGGGGCTCTATCTTTAACCTTTGACCCCAGTTTTCGTATAAACAGTGAGACAAATACAGCCTGAGGGCTTCTTATAGTTTTTTGCCTCTCGTCATTTTGAACTTCTAAAAAAGTCCTTTTGGGTCTCAGCCTTTCTCCTGAACACTGTTGAAGGGCCTGTGAGTCTGAGCCTCACTGGTATGATTATTTATGGCTTTTACTTTAAGAGTTTTTATTCAGATTTTTATTCTTGATTTTATTTTTTCAATTCACAACTTTTGATCTGATTTTGAATTTATTGTAAATATACAAAGTTTTTTTTTCTCTTCAATAAAAGTTTAACCTTTTGGAGAGTTTTGAGTGACCTTTGACCTTGACCTTTCGGTGGTGTTCAGTGAGGTCATTTTTCTCTGACAGAGACACTCACTCCACACAACTCCGAGATTTCGGCTAAAGAGGCTAAACAGGTCTCAGCTGTTCTCCTTGGTCTGATAAAAGAATGAATTATAATAACAGTTCAGTGTTCAGATCATCAGGACTCTGATTCTTCTTCCTTTTGCTGTTTTTCATTCTTTAATCAGAGCAGCAGTCTGGCGTGTGTGGGCTCGGGGCCACACCTGGTTTCCACGTGCGTATATTTAAGGAGCAGGTAAACCTGAAGTCCCTTCATGTCTCTGTGAAGGTCCATGAGACCCTCTGTCCCTGTGAGACCCCCCCTCTGTAATATTTCATCTCAAATCTGCACCTGTCTGTAAAAACTGAACTCCTGTGCTGGATTTCAGAGAGCGTGTGACAGTGTGCTGACCGAGGTGCAGCTGTTTGATTCAGCTGAGTGAGCCCTGATGTTTCTGAGTGATTCTGCAGGAATGAAACCAACTTTTAGATCTGCTGTTCCCACTCTGTCAACCTGAGTCATGTGACTGCACAATTCTGCTCACATGACAAACAGACTGAGTGTTTTTAGGATCTGATATGAAACACAGACGCTCTGATCAGTTTAATATGAGCTGTTGTCAGATTTATCAGTCTGATATGAAGTAGAGTCGTGTGGCTTTGACAGTTTGACCTGTTTTTAGACATTTAAGTGAAAAGTTAGACCACATCTAAAGCAACAACAGATAAGCTAACAAACGATGCTACACTGCAGGCCTGCTGCTCACACGTCTGTCTAATGAAATATTACCCATAATGCTCCGTTCCTGACAGGCCAGCCTTTTCATGGGGTGTCAGTGGTTCAGTCTGGCAGTAAGTTCTACCATCAATAAGAAGGTCAAAGGTTCAAGCCCAGTTCTGGCTGTCACATGTGGATGTGTCCTTGGGCAAGACCCTTAACCTGAAGTTGCCCCCCTGCTGCATCAGTGGTGTGTAAATGTGTTTAAAGGGCGAGGATGTGTGAGCTAACACTGATGCTAACTGACACAGAGACTCTGAGCCCTCAGAGAGTGAATGTGAGAGTGAATGTGTGTGAATGTGTAGATGTGACCTGTGGTGTAAAAGTGCTTTGAGTCGTCAGAGAGACCAGAAGGAACGATATGAGCTCCAGTCCTTTGACTCTGCACCGTCTCATTTATTGGATGTCCTGAAAAAACAGTCCAGATTCTGTCTCTAAATGAACATGCAGAGAAAAACAGACTGGATTGTGTCTCTAAATTACTTCAGGTAGTTTCTCCAGGTCTCTTCTGTCTGTACAGTAATGGACTTCCTTGTTTTGGACACTAGGGGGCCCCATTCTAATATTTACAGGCATACAGACACCAGCCAGGCACGTCAGAGTGAAGAAGTTTTGATGATCTGTCATCTGGCTCTCTGTTGATATGCAGGACTGAGTAGTTTGTGATATTGATCGACTCAGAGCAGCTAAATCGATCAATATCACAAACTACTCAGAAAAAAATCTCTTCATCATTAAGTTTATGGATCATATCCAGTGTGTCTATAATTTTCTGCTGATTCCTTTAGCCAGCACGTAGAGTTCTAACCATCTCTTCCCTCTGTTTCCACTGATTCACAGTCGGCCTGTTTCTCTTCCTGTCCCCATAGGACTTCATCACATGACTGAAATAAACCCACAGTCACCAGGATACAGTCACAGAAATCAGCACATGAACACCAGAGTGAATCAAAAACTCAAATCAAAATGTGTGTGTTTCCATGTTCTCCCTGTGCATGTGTGGGTTTTCTCCAGGTTCTCTGGTTTCCTCAAACAGACCAAAAACATGCTCTTAAATTTAAATAGAGACTGAATTACCCTTGGATCTGAGTCTGTGTGAATGGGTGTCTGTCTCTATGACAGCCCTGTGCTTCGCTGATGACCAGTCCTGGGTGTACCCCCCCTCTCACTCAGTGTAAGAAGAGACAGGTTCCAGCCCCCTGGGATCCCTAAAGAAAAAAAGTAGTTCAGATAATGGATGTATTCTCAGATGTAAAGCCTAATGATCAAATCAAAGTGGTTCAGTGGTGCAGAACATCATTAGACTGTTAATTGGTTCATTAATTAGTCAGGGAACTGGTTAATTAATTATTCATTTAGTTGGTTAATGAATCAAAGACTCAGAAAAGCCATCAGCTGCAGCTGCGACTCAGTATGTTGACATGATTTCATCGTGGTGACAACTTCAATCTTAAATGTAACATGATATGACATGAAACAGACCAACTTACCAGATGCAGTGATGTTTTTGTATTTTTTTTATCTGCTCCCACAATCTTCTCACTCCGGAGGGTTTACATCTGGGGGAATGGGATGATAACTGTCAGACACACAATCCATTTGCACAGGAAATTGTTTATGAGATTCACAAGTGTGATCAGTGTCAGATTGAGCCAATGATGAGTAACTTAAGCATTTACACAGTCCGCTATGTGTTGCCACGCATTTTGCATACGATTAGCAGCAGCTACGATGTTTTCTGTCTCCATTATACTGGCTTTGTCATCTTCATATTTTAACATTACCAGACGTTGCTCTTCATATGTGAAATAGGGAACTCTGTCAGTGTATTCCCTGCGCTTCTCAGTGTGTTTTCTGCTCATGATTGCGATTGATCAGCTGCCTCTGAGCCCTCCCTTTATACCTGCGGTTCGCGGTTCTTGAGATTGAGTTACCCTGTTGATAAACCGTGTCGTGCTATCGATTATTCTGATGTGTTGGGTTCGTCAACCCTGGATAGATGTGAATTACCCAGGGTAACTTGTTCTACTTCGTTCTATAGGCCTCAGTTCTCTAACAGAAAGGTGTAAAGTGTAGTTGAGTAAATATTTTATTTGAAAATATTTTGCTGTTTTATTCTGGTGAACATTCTCAAAACTAACTACTTATATTCTCTGTCTAAAACAGTCATTTCTGTGCTGCTTTAACCTATACTGAGAGCGATTTTGTAAGTAAGTGATTTAGTTCCGTATTGCCTGTTGTAGCAGGGGGGGCTTTGAAATGAAATTATACAACCATGAATTAGAGAGAGTAAAACTGATTAAATTTGTGGGAATTTGGTTTGATTATAGACTGACATGGACTGTTCATTTTCAAAAGATATTTGATAAATAATCAATTTATTTATGACTGATTAAATCAGTATTCGATTACGTTTGTGTGGTGTTTGGATCTGCAGCATGTAAATCATTAAAAATATAGATAATATACAATACCAGGCTTTAAGACTGTGCATAGGTGCTGTTAGAACAACTCCTACAGACGCATTGTTGGTAGAGATAGGACAGACGCCATTGGAGTTGAGAAGGGAACAGCTTTCGCTAAATTACCGGGATAACTTAAAAGGACATGATGATAGATAGATAGATAGATAGATAGATAGATAGATAGATAGATAGATAGATGTTTATTGATTCCAAGCTGGAAAATTGTGGTAATTACAGCAGCTTGTTTCATAGGGTCTAATAACATACACACACAAGAAAAGAGACTAAGGATTTTAACAAAATATAATATACAATACATACTAAAAAACATAAATAAAATAAATAAATAAGGCAATAGGAGTCCACTGCTGATTAACTGACTCAAACAGGGCAGAGTAAGTCGCAGGAATGAAAGTGCAGCTTTTCCATCATTACTGAACTGTCAGAGCTGAACTTCTCTGTTTGACAGCCTTGAACTGTTGTATTAATTTAAATTAAATTACACATTGTTCAGGACAGGCATCCCACTGGAAGGTGTGAATATTGCCATGAAGAAGAAACAGTGAATTTGAAAGATATTATTCAAAGAAATTCTATGGACTGGTGTTACAGGTATTTATTTATGTATCGACAGTTGACAGATCTAATTGAGAGAATTTTATTTATTTATTTTTTGATTTGTGAAGTAGGTTAAAAAAGTTCCAGATACTTCACATCAGTAAGGGGCAGTAATGCACTAAAACGTTTGCCAAACAGGCAGTAAATCTAGAAGAGGAAGTTCTGACAATATGAGCATGAGCGCCATTCTTCCGTGAAATACATCAACTCTTCTGGTGTTCTGTCATTTTCTGCTACCCTTCGAAACTGCTATTTTGTGGTTCTGAGCATGCGTGCTACGTCATCACTCTCAGGTTTAGGGTGTGGGTGGGGTTAGGGTAGCAAAATCTGACAAGGCAGCAAAATCTGTCAGAACACCCCGGCAGTAAATCTAAAGGAGGAAGAAGAAGTTCTAACAGCACGAGCGCCATTTCTCTGTCAAACACATTCTGGTTTTCTCGTCCTTTATAATGTCCGCACCTACAGGAACGTTTCTCCTGGAGTAGGACCACACCTGAGGAGGAACAAGGAGTCCTCATTCATGGAGTTCGACCACAGGGTCAAAGTGCACACCTCTACAAGCAGCCACCGTGACTGACAGAGACGCTTCAGCCTCGACGCCAGGCCCTGTTTCTCCGTCACGACAGGAGAGAGCAGAGGGAAGCTGACAGACTGCGTGTGAGTCTTTCTCTGATACTCTGACTTCTGTCTCAGCAGACACACACACACTTTTACCTGTCACACATGATCTGATCTGATGACCTTCACAACTCCCTCTGAACACCTTTAAAGCGCTGAAGGAAAAAATATAGAAACAAAACTGTGACTTTAAACACTCAAACTAACAGACAAACAACTGCCAACTACAGAGACACCTCCCTGACATGTTCATCACTGTTTTCTGGTCATTTGTGTATTTTCAAGAAATTAAATGTTGGTCTTTTAGATAAAGTCTCATTGAAAATAAAAAAAATCTATATTCTAAAATTACACCTTGTGGGCAAAATAACAGTTAATTTCTGGGTCAAATATCGGTTATGTGAACACACAAACAACCATGAAATAATTTTGATTAACCCTTATGGGAAAACAGGGACATTTTTGTCCTTTCAGGTAATTTTTTGCTAATTTTTGGCCTGTTATTTTGGTTGTGTTACTCCATATGGGATGATTTTTGTAGGTATGTCTTTTTTTTCATGAAAAATCTTAAAATTCAAATTCTACTTTCTTTTTCATAGGTCAATGTGGGCAAAATATATGAACCCAAAAATGCCAAAAATACCAATACTTAATAATTTTTTATTATTATTGTTTTAACCCTTAAAATGCCAGTTGGATTACATGATATTACTACTTTTATTCTGAAAAGTTATTTTATCATAAAATAAATGATGGAGGCCTGGAGATTTTTTTAAATATGTGGCTTAAATATATATAACTTTATTAAAAAGATTGTTTTGATGCATTGTTATTTTTTTGCAGTGTGAGATTCCTTAATTACTACCCTTTCAGGTAAACAGAAGACAAAATGTCCTCTTGTACCTGTACCTTTCAGTCAATTTCAGTCCTCATCAAAAATACCAAATATATATATATACATATATATACCAAATATATAATAATTTTGGGATTTTAATCCTTTAAATGCTCATTTCATTATATGCTGTCACTGTTTAATTTAAAAAAAATATATATATACTTATTTTCTATATAAAAATGTTGGGGCGCTGGGGATTTTTTGCTGTGTCAGATTCCTAAATTTCAAGGTAAATAGAGGACAGAAGATGCCCCACTGAGTTTCATTATAACCACAATTTTAAATTGCAGTCATTTCAGAATATGATTTGCATCAAGAAAAATATCCAACTTTGTCATTTTTACTGTTTACCATGAGATAGGACTTTTTCCCCATTGTATGTCCATGCATGTTCTGTATCTGTGTTTGTGTGTGTGAATGTTGGCTGTCTAATGTGTCTATGAAGTGGAGAGACTGACCTTTCGTGACCTGATTGTAGAACTAATAACTGATAACATGTCTTTAGCAAGCTGTCACACACAACTATATGTGCGCTCTCTAGAATAGATAAAAGCATGGGACACTGCTGTATTGCTCCTCGCTGCACCAGCTGCTGCTGCTGTGGTGTTAGACGTACAGGCTTCGACAGCCACCCCTACAGATGCCCCGGACACCGACACTCCTGCCAGCGACTTGGCACAAAAGAGGGGACTGTGCTGGATGTGCACAGGAAAATGTCACCAAATGCTGCATCAGGTGTAACAAATTCGCCTGCACAGAGCAGCAGATCTAGTGCTACAGGTCATGCAGGACAGAACTCCACCTCCACCCATCTCTAAACACTCTCTCTCTCTCTTTCTCAGTTATTCTAAAAGTTAAAATGGAAATAGTTAAAACTCGTTTGTAATTTGTGCTTCAGTGTTGAGCTCTAGTCGTTTCTTCCTATGATCGTATTTTCTGTGCCTTCTATGTTCAGATTGATTCTTAGTGCTGACTGTGGTTTACAAAATAGTTGCAACATGGAGACTAAAAGTTCATAACAATAAATCAGAAGCTGATTTTAAAATTGTTTCAGGGAAAGTGGAAAATTGCACTGCTACAGTATTTTTATAGTTGTTTTTACCATTAAGAAATAACAATAATTGTACGATTATACGATACAAATAAGATTATATTGTGTATGGAGTGTGGGATTCAAAATTGTGGGAATAATGGGACTCAGTGGGACATTTTTGTCCTCTACTTGCCTTGAAAGGATAGGAAGTTAAAATCTGACACTGCAAAAAAAACAACAAACAAACAGAAAAACCCCAATGCATCACAGTCAGTTTTATTAGTAATATTATGTGTATTTAAGTCTGATCTTTAAAAACAAATCCCCAGCCCTTCAACATTTTTTATATGGAAAATAACTCATTTTAAGTGTTTTTTTTTTCTCAGAAAAACAGTGACATCAGATAATCAAATGGCCATTTTAAGGGTTAAAATAGTAAAGTATTTAAACATTTGGTATTTTTGATTAGGAATCAAAGTGATTGAAAGATCTGAACAAAAAAGGCAAAAATGTGACCTGAAAGGGTAGTAAGTTAGGAATCTCACACAGCAAAAAAAAAAAAAAAAAAAAGCATCAGATTAATCTTTTTACTAAGTGTACAATATGTATATTTAAGCTTTTTCTTTAAAAAATCCCCAGCCTTCCAGCATTTATTTTATGGACTCATTTTATATAGATTTTCCAAATAAAAACAGTGATATCATGTAATAAAATTGGCATTTACTGGTTTAAAATTTAAAAAATTATTTAATATTTGTTAGTTTTGACTGGGAGTGAAGTTGAGTGAAGGATCTGAGCAAAAACAGTTAACCATGAATCTGTTGTGTTTCAAAGCAGTTTTTAGGAGAGGACATTTTTGTCCATTTTAGATACCTCAAAGGCTTGTTAATTAAATAGGTCCACATTAAATTTATTATGAGTAATTTTTCATAAAAGTTTAACGTTCAAGTCTGTTTTTGCTGCTGCTGCTTGTTAATATAAGCTCTTTAGCCAAGGTTTTGTCCAGCTGTCTCATTAAGGAGACATAAAACACACATGTAAGTGGAGGCTGAAAAGCTATGACATCTTCAGGTTTGCAGCTTTAATGGATGAAACAGCGTCATGTTACAGTACAAGTCTGCGTCTGCTGTCATCATTTTATATTATTACACCTCACATACTGAGCCTGCTAATGTTTACTCTTAGCATCAGCTATCAGGGTCAACACAAGAGACAACAATTTAATAAATTTGAACTTAGGGCAGGGAAATATGACCTGAAAATATATAACCCTTGATTTTTCGACACAAAACTAATTTGCTGATTTTAATGGATTTTTTTCCTCTCCAAAGAAAAATACATCTCAATTTGTCAGAAATTACACAATAAAGTTTAATAGAATTTAAATATGTGACAAAAGAAAACTGAATTTTTCCCCTTGGAGTCAAGGGGCAGCTGTGATGTTGTTATCTGAGGTAAACCATGTGGTCTGGACATAGCTGTGTAACAAATACTGAAAATCATTTTGCATTGTCCTAAAAACTGTTTGAATTTTCTGGTACTAACAAATGTAAGAGCACTGATTTTACAGAGAAAAAGTTAAAGGAGTTTTAAGATCAACTAAGTTATAATCAGTATATGAAATAAACATGTAATCAGTTTTTAATTGTACGGGCTGTAAAATGAATGACACACACTGTTTATCATATCTGTACAGAGGTGGTGACTCAGAGCAGTGACTTTGGGATTCAACACTAATGTTTTATTGTGAAGATAGTTTAAGAGAGATGAAGAACTTTGAGTGCCATCAATAACTTAATAACTCACCTGGAGACAGATGCAGAGTAAGTGTTATAAGTGTTGTGTAAATGATTTGTCTCATTGATTAAAACAGAGCGGGCTTTTACTTTGAAACCGCCACCAATGTCTCACCTCCTCATGTGAAGACCTGAAGGTGTTGACAGGCAGGGAGCAGATCTGCACTGAATTTTGCATTGGTCAATGCCGCAGACGGCATTGACCAAGATGCTGTCTGCGGCGCCATCTTGGTCTTTAGTCAAGATGGCGCCGCAGA
Source organism: Cetoscarus ocellatus (assembly GCA_037902135.1). NCBI lineage: Eukaryota > Metazoa > Chordata > Actinopteri > Labriformes > Labridae > Cetoscarus > Cetoscarus ocellatus. Next base: position 9,655 of record JBAMNC010002424.1, read on the forward strand.
CGGCAGCCTCGGCACATCGCTCTCCAGGAATTTGCGTGTTTTTGTTTATTTTCTTTGTGTTTGGACACACTAATCCAATTTCTTTCAGCAGAGACGCCCTGCTAACCATCAGGGAGTCCTCTCCGGACACTTTTCCCTCTTTTCACTCAAACCCAGAGAGCTTTTTAGAACTTTTGGTTGGAGGAGCAGCAGCTCTGTATGGGACGTGGAGAAGACGCAGGAGAGGTAAGCGGGCCGGCGCACTCGTCAAGCTCAGACAGCGAGGACACCGAGCACCGCTCCCATCCATCCACCTGGCGAACCTCCGCTCCCTGCCTAACAAAATGGACGAGCTGCTTCTCCTCAACGGATCCAGCAAGGATTTTTCACGTTCTGCTGCCCTCTGCTTCACTGAAACCTGGCTCAGTGAGGCCGTACCTGACGCCGGATTACATCTGCCGGGCTTCTCCCTCCACCGCGCGGACCGCGTCACGGAGCTCTCAGGGAAAACAAAGGGCGGTGGAATATGCTTCTACATAAACGAAGGTTGGTGCACATCTGTCACAGTTCTGTCTGTACACTGCAGCCCGAATCTGGAGTCTTTCATCATAAACTGTAAGCCGTTTTATTCTCCGCGGGAGTTTTCCTCCTTCATCATGGCTGGAGTTTACATCCCTCCCCAAGCCAACGTGAGTGAAGCGCTGCAGACTCTCGCTGAACAATTAAACGGCTTTGAAGTTAAACATCCGGACTCACTCTTTATTGTCATGGGGGACTTTAACAGAGCGAGATTAAATCATGAACTCCCAAAATATAAACAGCATATCAGCTGCCCCACCAGAGGCAGCAACACACTGGACCACTGTTACACCGTTATTAAAGGAGCATACCACTCGGTTCCCCGGGCAGCTTTGGGACACTCAGACCACTGTTTGGTCCATCTCATCCCCACTTACAGGCAAAAACTAAAATCCGCAAAGCCTGTGGTGAAGACTGTGAGGAAATGGACCAATGAGGCAAAGCAGGATCTACAGGCCTGCTTTGACTGCACAGACTGGAGTGTCTTTGAAGCTGCAAACGACAACCTGGACGACCTGACAGACACTGTGACAGCCTACATCAGTTTCTGCGAGGACTTATGTGTACCAACTAAAACATTTCGGACTTTCACCAACAACAAGCCATGGTTCACCGCCAGACTGCGTCAGCTCCGCCAGGCCAAGGAGGAGGCTTACAGGAGTGGGGACAGGGTCCTGTACAGGCAGGCCAGAAACACACTGAATAAGGAGATCAGAGCAGCTAAGAGGAGCTACTCTGAGAAGCTGAAGAACCAGTTTTCAGCCAACGACCCTGCTTCAGTGTGGAGGGGCCTGCGAGACATCACCACCTACAAGAGACCCTCCCCCCGCGTCGAGGCAAACAAAGACCTGGCCAACGACCTCAACGACTTTTACTGCAGGTTTGAGAGGGACAACTTCACACCCCTCACCCATCCAAGCCCACCTCTCACCCAGACCAGCACTACCACAACAACCCCCGCCACACCTCTACCTGCACTCCAACCTGCCCCCCCCGCCACACTCAGAGTGTGTGAAGAGGAGCTGAGCCGGCTGTTCCAGAAACAGAAAACCAGGAAAGCACCAGGCCCAGATGGAGTGTCACCCTCCTGTCTTAAAGCCTGTGCTGATCAGCTGGCCCCAGTCTTCACCAGGATCTTCAACCGCTCCCTGGAGCAGTGTGAAGTCCCCTCTGCCTTTAAGTGCTCCACCATCATCCCAGTCCCCAAGAAAACCTCCATCACAGGACTGAATGACTACAGACCGGTGGCTCTAACGTCTGTGGTCATGAAGTCCTTTGAAAGACTAGTGCTGAGCCATCTGAGGTCTGTAACAGGACCCCTGCTGGACCCCCTGCAGTTTGCCTATCGGGCAAACAGGTCGGTGGATGATGCTGTCAATCTTGGACTGCACTACATCCTGCAACATCTCGACAGCCCAGGGAACTATGCAAGGATCCTGTTTGTGGACTTCAGCTCGGCATTTAACACCATCATCCCGGACATCCTCTCCTCCAAACTCTCTCACCTCAACGTGTCTCCGTCCATCTGTCAGTGGATTACCAGCTTTCTGACCAACAGGAGACAGCAGGTGAAGCTCGGAGACATCACCTCTACAACCCGAACTGTCAGCACTGGCGCCCCCCAGGGGTGTGTCCTGTCCCCACTGCTCTTCTCCCTCTACACCAACGACTGCACCTCCATGCACCCAGCTGTTAAACTCCTGAAGTTTGCAGACGACACTACCATCATCGGCCTGATCCAGGATGGAGACGAGTCTGCATACCGGCTGGAGGTCGAGCGGCTGGTGTTTTGGTGCAGCCAGAACAACTTGGAGCTGAACACGCTCAAAACTGTGGAGATGACAGTGGACTTCAGGAGACAGCCTTCGTCACTGCTCCCCCTCACCATCAGCAACAGCCCTGTGTCATCCGTTGAGTCCTTCAAGTTCCTGGGAACTACGATCTCTCAGGACCTGAAGTGGGAGATGAACATCCACTGCATCCTGAAAAAGGCTCAGCAGAGGATGTACTTCCTTCGTCAGCTGAAGAGACACGGCCTGCCTCAGGAGCTGCTCATCCAGTTCTACACCGCTGTCATCGAGTCCGTCCTGTGCACCTCCATCACCGTGTGGTTCGGAGCAGCCACACAGCAGGACAGACGCAGACTACAGCGCACAGTTAGGACTGCTGAAAAAATCACTGGAGCCCCCCTGCCCTCCATCCAGGAACTGTACTCCTCCAGAACCAGCAAGAGGGCAGGGAACATCATCAGAGACCCCACTCACCCTGGACATAACCTGTTCTCCCTCCTCCCCTCTGGCAGACGATACAGAGCCCTGCGCACAAGGACCTCTAGACTCAAAAACAGTTTCTTCCCTACTGCCATAACTCTCCTAAATAGCTGAATGTTGGACCTATTGCAGTGCTAAATGGTTATATATTCACCTTCACTGGCCACTGATTCAACTGCACTACAATGTGTACTCTGCACCAATTTGTACATATATTTATTTCTCTGCACAAATGTACATACATATAGCATATACACATATTTTTCTATTTTTACTGAGTGTACATATTCCTCTCCATTCAAATTAGGTGTGTATATATATACATATATATACATATATTTTTCTAGTATGTTTATGTTTATTTTTGCTGCTGTTATTCTGTGAGCGATACCACCTGCTGAAGCCAAATTCCTTGTATGTCACAAACATACTTGGCCAATAAAGATGATTCTGATTCTGATTCTGATTCTGATTCTGATTCTGAATGAGCTCCAGCACACTCATCTTGAAACTCTGTCTCTCGAAGCACACACTTGACTTTCAGTGAAGCACACTCCTCTTCCTGTTAAGGGAGGGGCTTGATAATAGGTCAGTCACTATGAAAATAATTTTGTGTCTTTATGATGCAATCAACAAGAACAGATTTGAAAGCAAAAAAAAAAAATTGCAAACAAAATTATGATTTTAAAAATACAAAAAAAATGCAGGGGAACAAGTTACATATATTTGTGATTAAAATTGTATCTTGATAAATCCACAGGTTTTGTTAACAAACCAAAATATTGTTCCCATGAACCACAAAATCGCTTGCGTTTCCTGAAGTTTTGTTTGCATTTCTAAAAGTTTTGCTTGCATTTCTTCCTGACTCTTATTTGTCTTATTTGTCCAGTAATACTATTGGATATTAGTTTGGAGCCACTGGGTCACATGGCATGGAAACTATGGGAAAAAACCTGCAACTATTTTGTAATCATATGTTATGTGAGGTAATTTTATGAGGATCCCTTAATCAGTTTCCAGAGATTTAACGTGAGTCTCTTGGAGGTGATCCAATCGATCTCCAGCTGCTATCGCTGGACAAACCTCAGTGAAGTCACAGCTGGAACCGGAGGAACAGGAGTGAATATTCGTTGAATATGCAACCTTAATTTATCAGATAAATGACTCAACAACCCACACACACACACACACACACACACACACACACACCTGATGATTTGTTCTGATAGTATATCTAATTAAAGTTTTGTTTATCCATAAATAGGTCAATATCTGTTAGATTATGGAAACTGTCACTAAAGCAGAGACCGTAATAAGGTCGTCAGTGACTCCTGAAGAGCGCATAGTGTTAAGCTGGCAGGTCTAAATTATGAGTGCTGGTGTCTAATAACCCTGTATCTACTGGTTGGGAAAAAAGTACAAGAAGAGCGACAAGTGTAACCTTAAAAGCATCAAAAAGACAGAAAAGTTAGGCAAAACATTCCTGTTTATCGATGTTTGTCTCGTTCAATGCACTCTCTCCATGTTTCCCGTGCCACCAGCTCAGTGTGAGGGCAGAACTTGTCATCCCGTATCTGTGAGTGAGACTGACCAATCAGGAGGCTTCTTACAGTTTTCAGAGGAGGCCCCGTCCATGAGAGTTAGGATGAAATGCAAGCAAAATGTTCAGAAACGCAAACAAGACTACAGGAAACGCAAACGAATCTGTGGTTCATGGGAACAATATTTTGGTTTGTTAACAAAACCTGTGGATTTATCAAGATACAGTTTTAATCACAAATATATGTAACTTGTTCACCTGCATTTTTTTTTTATTTTTGAAACCATAATTTTGTTTGTAAATTTTTTTTTGTTTTCAAATCTATTCTTTTTGATTGCATCAGAAAGACACAAAATTCTCTCCATAAGTCACCTCTGCTGGTGTGACAGCAAATGATTGAACAACATGAAATCAGTAAATTCTGTCCTCTTCTTCTTCTTCTTTGGTTAATTGTTGTTCCTTCATAACTTTCTGGTTTCAAAAGTTTGATTCATTATCTTTTTAACATACATCAGCTGAGGATGAATATTTAATTTGATGAACGTCATGAAAATAATCAAAATCAGGCCCGTTTAGATCCATTAAAGTGTTTCCCTGTTTTTCTTCCTCTGACTCCTGTTACAGATGTTGTTCTTTGACCCTCAGTGGCAGGAGCTTGTAGTCTCTGCACCGTCAGTTAATACATAGACATAATATACGTAGACGCCTCATTGACTGATGCTGCCTATTGGAGCTGAAGTATCAACCGGCCGCCATCTTGGATGGGTCTCCCATGCGACCCCAGTGTGTTTATTTTTACCGAGGAAGATGTTTTATGCCCAACTATAATAATCATAACTAGGGCTGAAATGATTCCTCGGATAATCCGGATAATTCGATTACAAAATATCCTTGGGGCAAATTACGTGCCTCGAGGCCTCATTTAAATCTGGACCACTATACAGCGCACGGTTTTTGACACGGACTGTCATTTCTGTGGCGCAACGCGCGTGCTGCTTCCGGGCTGCATGTCTGAAATGTAGACAAGTGGTGCGGTTTGTAAAGTCATGTAGGGAGAGAAAAGAGAGGGTCAGAAAGAAGAGAGTCCGCAGAGAAAACAGCAGAAAGTATCCCAAGTGTGGGGTCACTACAAGTTAAAACAAAAAGAAAACACAGTGCAGTGTGTCTGTTGTCAAACAGACAACAGACACAATGCTGCAGTACGTCAACACTAAACATCCGGTCTGTGCCTCAAGTCCACAGAGCGGACACAACAGGATAACACTCACGACACATCAGCAGGAGCAGTTTATGTGATCAATAACTGGGATTAGGTCTAGTAAATAATGTACATTGATTATGTCTCTGTGTAAAGGCTGGTTCAGAACGCTAATTAATGCGGTGGCTACTTGCCTTCTATTATGTGTATTTTGCTCACATACTTTTCACATCCAATAACTTTCCTTTAATTTGATTGCAGGGAGTAGAACAGGAAACACTGACAGTGAGTACAGAGAAGCAGGTGTAGGGCATCCTTTCATATCTTAAATAAATGTACATTAACTAGTAGAATTATCTTATTTTCTAAGTATGATATTATTTGGCCCTAGTAATAAAATAAGCTAAATAAGATCCTCAATATGGAAATTAATGTTGTTACAAATGTCAAGGCAATAATAAAGCAAAATGAGATAAGCATGAAATAAAACAAAATAAAATTAACTGAACTTAAAAAAAAGTACTAAAAAAGCAAAATATGACCCAGAGCAAAAATAAAACTGCAAGAACAATATAAACCAAACAAATTAAAAAGTTCAAAAATAATGACTCCATTGCTGACAGGTATATCAGTATCATTTGAAGAGATATAAGTCATTTAGTGCTTACTGCAGAGACAAGTTATCATTTAAACTAAAGGACCTGTTTATCCATTTAGGTTACTACTGTATGTATGAGTGGTATATTTTTGGGATATCAGCTGTAGAGATGTCTGCCTTCTCTCTGGTATAACTGGACTAATTCGCAAAGTCCTGCGATGCTCAAAGCACCAAAAATACATTTGAAAAATTCTAAACCAGTGTCTCATTCTACAAATCAGGACCTGGTTGCTCAAAATAATCTGAAGACCTTGAGCAGTTTCATGTAGGAACTACTTTTTTTCAATACAAAAATATGTATTTTGATTTTGGGATCCCGTTTATGCTCAAAAAACAGAGAGGAATTTTCAAGTACAACAACATGCAGAAAATCATTAAACCTCTGGGAAATTAATTATATAACCTTACAAAAGAGTCGCTCTATATCTTGTACTTCTTGTTGATGTAAAAAAACTTTTAAAAGCGTTGTAAACAGGTAATAGTGAGAGGAAAGCAACAAAACACTAAGGTAACATTCTTTTCATAAACCTCTTTTATTTTCCTACTCTGCAACCTTCAAGAGCAAAGATCTTTTTTTTTTGTTAACAATTTTTTATTGGTATTTTAGAACAAAAATACACAATAAAAGCACAAGAAATAAACCCCCCCAACCCCCGGCGGGATTTCATAACACGTTATGGCCTGTTTACATAGGAAACAAAATAAACATAAGGGTGCAATGACATGAATTAACGGTGTATCTCATGAAGGAATACAGGAAGACAGAATGAAATTAAGGGAAGAGAAACCAGAACAACTGTACATCATTATATAACCAAGGTTTTGGATGTCTGAAGTCTGTAACTAAAAGTCTGTGCAAAGATGCCTTACTTTGTCAATGAAGGACGTCCAAGCGTAGATGGTGGATTGTTTGGCGTTATGCATTCTTGCCACTGATAGCTCCAAATGTAATATATCCAATAAAGATCTAAACCACTGACTAACGGAAAGAGAGTGGGGAGGTTGCCAACGAAGCGCCAACATTTTTTTTGCTGCTGTCAGGCAGACAAATAGTTGAAGCTTTTGATAAGAGGAGAGAGTTAGAGACGAGGTGTCATTCAGAAGTAGCAACTTTGGGTTGTATGGTACCCTAAAGTTAAGTAAATCAGATAAGGTTGCACAAATCATTCTCCAAAAATAAACAACCCCCTGACAATCCCAGTACATATGCATAAAAGAACCTATCTCGCCCAAAGGGCAGAGCTCACAATTAGGAGAAGGTGTCAATTTCATCAAATAGAGCTTTCTGGGAGTCAGATACAACCTGTGCAAAAATTTAAAATGTATCAATTTGTGGTTAGGATTTTTGGAGGTCAGATCTAAATTATTCCAGACTGTGGCCCAACAGATATCATCCTCAGAGGAGCCCAGATCCCTTCTCCAAGCTTCCTGGACTGACAGAGGTTCGCTCCTGGTGTTTAAGAGAATATATAACTTTGACACTAAGCCCCTAGTATGGCCTTTTGTGTTCAGTAGCGAGTGAAGAGAGTGGGTTTTTAGGGCTACTCCCCATGGGACACCGTATGTGCGCATTGCTAATCTGAGCCGGAGGTAAAAGAAGAACGAGCTCCTAGCAAGATTATGCTCTGAGACCAAGTCATCAAATGACCTCATTCCCAAATTGTTCCAAATATCCGAAAGAGTGTGAATGCCTTTTGCTGACCACTGTGAAAATTGGAAAGGAACTCCACCAGTAATAAGATTGAAGTTATTAAATATGGGGCTATTCTTATGCCATTTCAGCGATGTCTGAGTAAGACCCTCTACTAATCTGTCTAAGTCATCTTCAACTTGTTTTAAAATGTTTTGAAATTTTTTTGTAGAAATAGCTTGTAAAGAAGGGTAAATTTCAATGCCAAGATATTTAAAAGATTTAACCACAGGAATATGAGAAGGAAGCATAGATGGGTCTAGAAACGAGTTGATAGGCATTAATTGTGACTTAGACCAATTGATTTTGTATCCAGAAATAGAGCTGAATTGGGTAAATACGAATTGGGTCCTGGCGGGACCCCCTTGATATAGATATTGGGGAAGACAAAATACCATTAGCTGTCACCATAGCAGAGGGGTTGGCATAAAGGACCTTAACCAACTGGATAAAGTTTTTGCCAAAGCCTAGTCTTTCAAGAACCTCCCATAGATATTGCCATTCAAGCCGATCGAAGGCTTTTTCGGCATCAAGAGACAACACTGCACAGGGTGTTTGGATATCCTTTGAAAAATGTAAGACATGGAGTAATCTGCGAATGTTATCACCTGCAAGACGAGATTTTATAAAAACGGTCTGATCGCAGTGCACTAGTTTGGTCATATGGGTCTCCATCCTGGTAGCCAAAACCTTAGCATAAGCCTTAACTTCAGCACATAAGATGCTTAAAGGTCTATAATTACTGCATAAGGTGGGGTCCTTATTTGGTTTAGGCAAAACAGTAAGTAAAGCCATATTAACATCATCAGGGAATGAGCCCTTTACAACAGCAGCCTGAATCATTTCTAGCATATATTGTCCCAGTTCCTCCCAAAACCTTGCATAAAATTCTGGGGGTAAGCCGTCCCAACCTGACGATTTCCCCTTTTTCATACTGTGGATGGCCTCCCCAAGCTCCTTTAATGTAATTTGGGACCCCAAGTTGTTCGCCTCCTCTTGAGATAGCGATGGGAGATTTAAATTTCTCAAAAAGTCTTTATACTTGTCTGTGTCAAATGTTATCTCTGAGGTATAAAGATTCGAGAAGAAATGGCTAAATTCTGTGTTAATTTCTTTGGGACTTGTTAATTGACCATGAGTAGAGCTAATTGAAGTGATATTTGAGAATTTTTCATTTTGTCTTAGCCTCAAAGCGAGAAGGTGACTTGGCCTTGGTCCATTGAAGTAATAATTTCTCCTAGTTCTTAGTATTAAGAATTCTGCTCTATGCCTCAGTAGCGAGTTGAGTTCTATACGTGTCAAGTCGATAGATTTCTTTACATCGTCAGAATAAGAAGCTTGTTGTTTTTGCTCCAACATTAACAATCTCCCCTCGAGTTCAGTTATTTTAGCAAGTCTGCTCTTGTTCTCATGGGAAGAGAATGAGATTGTGGTGTTTCTTATGAACCCTTTTAAGGCACCCCAAAAGATGCAGGGATCATCCACTGAGCCTTTATTTATTGAAATAAATTTGCGTACCTGCTCTTTAAAGAGGTCACAAAATTTCTTATTGGTCAACAGTGCAGTGTTAAAACGCCACCTGCTGGCCATTTTAGGTGTTTCTTTAAGTTTAATCTTGGACAAAACTACACTATGATCAGATAGTGGGGTGGGTAAAATTACAGCACTGTGAATTTCAGATGTAATAGAGGCGGAGGCTAGTATGTAGTCAATGCGTGAGTAGGTCTTATGTCTATTTGAGTAGAAGCTGTATTGGGTCACAGTTGGCTTTATGGCTCGAAATGTGTCTTTAAGACTGAAGTCAGTAATTAGTTTGTTCAGGGAGGTGGAAGAGGCCGTCTGCGAATGGTGGCCCAAATAGTTGGACCTGTCCAGTGCAGGGTTGACAGTGGTGTTCATATCTGTTCCTAAAACTAGGGCGTATTCCTGTAAACTGGATAAAAGGTCAGTTAAATAGCTGAAAAAAGTAGGGTCGAAGTCATTTGGAGCATAAATTGAAATAAATGCTATCCTTCTTCCTGCTAACATTGTTTTAATGTAAGAGACACGTCCATCTCCTCCTCCGTATTTTTCTATAATCGTCAATGATAATGTCCGTTTAATAACCACTAGTGATCCTCTGGTTTTGGAAATAAAAGAGCTAGAAGCAGCCACACAATAAGTTCTGTTACTAAAGCGGGAGACATCACTAGCTCTCAGATGTGATTCTTGAATAAATACCACATCCACCTGGTGTCTACGCAGAAAGTCTAAACAAGCAGTGCGTTTCACAGGGTTATTCAAACCATTTGTATTAAAACTTGCAAACTGTAGTGTAGTCATTATGACAAGAAATGTTTTGGTTGCAAATGAGCATAATACTGCCAGAAAGCGATATAAAAATGATCATTCTTCGCATTGAGTGCCAAGGTACAGCCAAACAGCAGCAAACAAAGTTCTCTTAATAGTATAATAGTACCATCAGACATCCAAGTCAGAGAGAAAACAAATACCAACATTAAGGTTAATATCTTCCCACAGTATGATTGAGGCCATTTAGTAAACATAAACATTCTCCTGCCGCAAATCCCACTTATGAACAATAACTCCCCTTGAGCTGCAAGTAGAAAAAATACAACCCAGAACATATCTGTTATGATTAAACCAAGATTACAAAAAGAAAAAATAAAAGAGAAGAAATAATAATAAATAAAAATAAAAACCCTTTACTATTAGACACCTGGCACTGAGAAAGCTGGCTAAGCTCAGTCAGTGATGCCCACTCCCCTGAGGATATATATATGCCATGATCAACGTAATAGTAAGGTCAGGAATCAATTAAGAAACTGTTGTAACAAACAAGCTAGGCAAACTTTAGAAGGCCTACATGTACAAAATGTAAGGGAAATAGTCTTACATGATAAAAATAATGATTCATAGTCCACGTTCAAATATTTTAGGCATGAATTCGGTAAACAAAACAGCCATACTTTGCACATAGTTAAAATGACTAAGGTTTAAATAGTCAGTGCTGAGGTAACATAATAAGCAATCGTTTTCGGGGCTCACCTGTCAATTAAAGCAAGAGAAAAGTGAGAAGGAAAGAAAAAATCCCCACAGCTTCGTATAATGTAGTGAAGTTTGCCAGCGTTAGTCCCCATCTTCATTCTGCGTGTTTAGGAAATCATCCACCTCCCGGCGACAGTTAAATACATGTTGTGTGGAACCCTGGATCAGCTTCAGCCTTGCAGGATACAGCAAAAACGTTTGGAAGCCCAGTTTCTTCGCTGTCTCAATAGATGCGGAGAATTCCCGGCGGCGAGTGATCGTGAGGTTGCTGTAGTCCGCCGAAAAGAGGATATCCCTGCCATCCAGTTTTACAGGAGAGCGGCGGGCAGCCTGGAGAATCCGGTCGCGGTCGGAGTGTCGAAGAGCAAAGATCTTTCAAGCACAAAATGAAACAATGTGCAAAACTGCAGTAAATTCCTGCAAAATAAAATAAATAACCTTATTTAAAATGTAAATATATAGATGAATTATGAACTCTGTCTTGTCACGTCTGCCTTTCATTCCCAGAGTCCTCATTAGTACATCAGAAGTAGGTTTTAGTGCAGGTAGAACCACTTTATTTATTGTACACATGAGATAATATGTGTGAGGAAATCAAACTATTTTGTTGGACACCGCACATATTGCACAAACTTCTTTAAACAGGCCTGATTTAAGTTCCCAGCTCCAATGAAGGCTCCATCCGGATGAGTCTGGTGCAGCTGGCTCTTGACGTTGTGGCGCTCCAAGAGAGTTATGCTAACGCTGTCATCATCGCAGAACAGTCATGAATGAACCAATCCCCTGCCATCAGAAGGTCCAATTTGTCAGTTTTGTGAATGACAGATCTGGCATTAGTCAGGAAAATGCTCGGCAGTGCCGGGCTGTGAGGCTGCTTCCGTAGCCGAGCAGAGAGCCTGGTGGTCTCACTGTGTCCAGCGATATATTGAGTGACAGCTGAAAGTTGTTTGTTACGTTGGACTTGCAGGCAAAACCAACATTCAGCAACTCCGTGTGAGTGTAGGCAAGTTTTGCCCCATACACTCCATCATCCATACACACAGAATCAATAGAAAGCTCAAAGCCGCTGCAACAATGCGCGCCACCATCTTTCACAACGTCATTATTCTGTGCAGCTTGGACACCAAACAGCGTTTTATTGTTTTATGAGAAAGTAAGAATATGTCGGCGTTATAACGGTAAAACTCCAGCCGATGCTGGATATTTTGAAAAGGCCTATAATCGTCAGCCATATATCAGTCGGGCCCTAATCTTAGAGGTAATTTAAACTTTTAAATGTGTGCTGCATCATGTGATTTGGCTTCAACATCACCTATAAATTCTCATTTCGATGCTGTTGTATTATTCAATGTTAACTGAATTTGAATTCAACGTTCATGACTATAATTGATTATACTTCTATAAAATTATCACTTACAATTATACGGACATCAGGACCTTCCTGAAAACAAGATGTTGCATCTCAAGGGGCTAACCTCTAATAAATTTGTTTTCAGCAGATACAAATATGACGACGACAGGCCTATGATTGGCCCATGGATCTGTAACTAGCTTAGTTCTTAATTAAGTCCATTTGTCTGTGCCCACCTCCCTTCCTTCGCTCACACACCCAACACATCATTATGTGGATTTACTGTTCATTATGAGACTGGGATCCATATTCAAGATTTCCTGCTGCTAAACAGAAGGTTTTTTTTCTTGTCGCAATGATGAGGGATTGTTCAAGATTGGACTACTGCAATGCTCTTTATGTTGGCACCTCCCAGGCTTCTCTTGGTCGCCTCCAGCTTGTGCAAAACACTGCAGCCTGTCTTTTAACCAGCACTAACAGATGACAGCACATCACACCTGTTCTTAAATCCCTTCACTGGCTTCCCGTCCATTACAGGCTTGATTTTAAACTTTTAATATTTGTTTTTAAAGCTCTTAATGGCCTCGCCACAGTGTATTTAACTGAGGTTGTAACTGTTTGGGAGCCTGTAAAGCTCTGAGGTTGTCTAACCAACTTTTGCTGGAAGCGCCCAGGTTCAAAATACAAACACTGGGATGACCAAGCCTTTTCTGTTGCTGCTCCAGGCTCTGGTACAAGCTCCCTGTCAAAATGTGTCTTATATCTGACCTGGTCCTTTTCAAATCTAGATTGAAAACATATTCATTTAGGTTGGCTTTTTAATACCCAGTAGTATGGTGACAGTTTTACTTTTTTATTCTATTTATTGCTTTTATTGTTTTTATTGCTTTTATCATTTTTATTACTTTTTTGTTGTTGTTTTTATTTATTCCTTTTTATTTACTTTCTATTGTAAAGCACTTTGGTTCACCAAAAGGGTTTTTGGAAAGGACTGTTTAAATAAAGAACACTTACATTTACATTTTAAATTGGCTATATGGATTCATGTTGGGTGTTGGATGTATATATTTGTATTCAGTGCCATGAAAAAGTATTTGCCCCCTTCCTGATTTCTTACTTTTTTGCATATTTGTCACACTTAAAGGTTTCAGATCATCACACAAATTTTAATATTATACAAAGATACCTGAGTAAATACAAAATAGAGTTTTTAAATGATGATTTTATTTATTAAGGGAAAAAGCTCTCCAGACCTACATGACCCTATGTGAAAAAGTAATTGTCCCCCCTTGTCAAATCATGAGTTAACTGTGATTAACTACATTTTTTTGAAAGCTGAGTTCAATTTCACTGACCACATGCAGACCTGATTACTGCAGACCTGTTGAATTAAGAAATCACTTAAAAAGAACCTGTCTGACAAAGTGAAGCAGGCTGCAAGATCTCGAAAAGACACACATCATGCCACAATCCAAAGAAATTCAAGAACAAATGAGAAACAAAGGGATTGAAATCCATCAGTCTGGAAAGGGTTACAAAGCCATTTCTAAGGCTTGAGGACTCCAGCGAACCACGGTCAGAGCCATTATCCACAAATGGAGAAAACTGGGAACAGTGGTGAACCTTCCAGGAGTGGTCTGCCTACCAAAATTACACCAAGATCACAACGACGACTCATCCAGGAGGTCAAAAAGGACCCAGAACAACATCTAAAGAACTGCAGGCCTCACCTGCCTCAGTTAAGGTCAGAGTTCATTACTCAACAATAAGAAAGAGACTGAGCAGAAATGGCATCATGGGAGAGCTCCAAGGTGAAAACCACTACTGACCAAAAATAACACAAAGGCTCGTATCACATTTGCCAAAAAACATCTTGATGATCCCCAGGACTTTTGGAAAAATATTCTGTGGACTGACCAGACAAAAGTTGAACTTTTTTGTAAGGTGTGCATCCCGTTACATCTGGAGTAAAAACAACACAGCATTTGATAAAAAGAACATTATAGCAACAGTCAGACATGGTGGGTGGTAGTGTGATGGTCTGGGGCTGCTTTGCTGCTTCAGGACCTGGACGACTTGCTGTGATTGATGAAACCATGAATTCTGCCGTCTACCAGAAAATCCTGAAGGAGAACGTTCGGTCATCAGTTCGTGACCTCAAGCCCAAGCGCACTTGGGTTATGCAACAGGACAACGACCCGAAAAACACCAGCAAGTCCACCTCTGAATGGCTTAAAACAAACAATATCAAGGTTTTGGAGTGGCCGAGTCAAAGTCCGGATGTAAATCCAATTGAAATGCTGTGGTGTGACCTTAAACGGGCGGTTCATGCTTGAAAACCCTCCAATGTGGGCTGAGTTAAAACAATTCTGCACTGAAGAGTGGGCCAGAATTCCTTTACAGCGATGTGAAAGACTCATCACCAGTTATCGCAAATGCTTGATTGCAGTTATTGCACAACCAGTTATTAGGTTCAGGGGACAATTACTTTTTCACATAGGGTCATGTAGGTTTAGGGAGCTTTTTTCCCTTAATAAATAAAATCATCATTTAAAAGCTGCATTTTGTATTTACTCAGGTTATCTTTGTCTAATGTTAAAATTTGTGTGATGATCTGAAAGTGTGACAAATATGCAAAAAAGTAAGAAATCAGGATAATACTTTTTCACAGCATTGTATATGTATATGTGTATTTTATATATATATATGTGTGTATGTATCTATGCATGTATGTGTATCCATAAAATGAAGAGTTTGTCTTCAGTCTGCTCTACTGTAAAATGTCTTGAGATAACACCTGTTATGCATTGGTGCTATACAGATAAAGATTGATTGATTGATTGATTCTACTACCATCCTTTAAACAACATTGTTGATAACTTTACTCAGGGTGTATTTAGAGACAGTACACACTCCTCTGCGGCATGCTGCTTGGCTGTGCGGCTGCTCGACTGCACGCAGGTGCAGGAAATCTAGAGTAATCAAGCAGCGCACACCTTGGTCTTGCACAAGAAAAGCAGAGCACCAGTCATTTAGCTGGTATAAAAGTGAAGCTGAGGACGGCAAAAACAGCCACTTAAACACCCATGGGAAAAGGACTTTTGAACCAAAAAGGGCTACTGGTAAGAAGCCTCCTCACTGGACTCTATTGAAGAAAAAAAAAAAGAAAAAGAGAATCTTTTGTTTGGGTTTATGTTTTTGGCAAAATTATTTTAGACCTTTTTTAGGACTTATGTTAATTAAATGTATAAATAGTATTTGGCTAAAATATTCAGATTTATTAAAATGCAAATAAAAAATATTAAATGTTTAAAATAGAGTATTTCTGTTAAAAATAGCAATGTTAAAACCTACACTAAAACGGGATTAAATACTTGATTTCCATGTTAGTTTAAAAATTATGTCATGCTAGTTAAAAAATTAGTGTGTAGTTAAAATTTGAAAGAATAAAATAAATGTTTCAAAATCTGAAATCTGTATAAAACCTCAGGCTAAAACATAAGGTAAGAAATTGTTCATTTCATTGTTCACATCGATTAATCACGAAATACTTGATAGGGTACTCGATTACAAAAAGAACTGATAGCTGCAGCCCTATTTATATAAAAGCAAATCTGCTTGAAACGTTGGTTAATTTGTGCTGACACAAAAACCGACGTCTTTGGTTTCAATCATTTTGTCAGTGGAGGGCCCAGACAGGAGTTCCTCTGCCTCTCTACAAGGACTAGGGTTGCAGTCATTTGGAAAGGTTCATTAAAGATAATATACACATTCAAATCTGACCCTGCTGTGCATGAACAATGCAGACCTTTGACATCTGAAAAGGTGATGACAGCAAGATGAGGTTTCTCCCTCTTGCACTGAGATTGTAAACTCCTGCCTCCAGCTTTGCCTTTTTCCTAGAGATAGACTGATATGATTTCTTTCTGGGCCAATACCGATACTGATAATTATTCGTCAATGAGGCTGATAACCAATATTTGGAGCCAATATTCATTTGCAGTAAAAGTGAAAATACTGCCATCAAAATTTTGAATGATACAAAGTCCAACACTTAACTTTGTTTATGTGCCTTTAAGCACATGTTTATTAAACAGCTTATCAGAATTGCAACATGTTAATTTTTTTTCTTATTAATATCTTAGTCAATAGATATCTTTGTTTTAAAATCTAACAAAAAGTGCAGCGAGCCCCAGGCTCAGCAGCATGTCTTATGAAGTTAATGAAAACTTAGACAAATCAATAGCTCCCTAAAGTTTTCTACAGTAAATTAAGTTTTCCAAAATGTCAGTATAAACTGAAATGTTCATACTTTCCACCTATCTTTGTTTTAAGTTCAAACAAAAACAAAAAGTGCAGGGTGTTCTGGGGCCTTGTTGTGCTGCCAAACTCTGGAGGGATCTGATGCACACTCCACTACCAATATAAACTCAATTCAGAAGTTACACAAATGATTTTCTTCCATTCCAAACACAAATGTAAATTTGCTGTAAAAAAGGGGGAAAAAATGATGTTCTCACTAAAAGAAATCCTTATAGCCAGAATTAAGTTTATTTCTAATGTAGCTATTACTGTTTTCACCATAATAAAGCTGTAGAGGATCAACACAAAACTTAGATAAAAGCCTGACTATGTCTGTTTGGTTACAAAAATCATGGTTAAACAGACTGTTTAGTGATAACAGAGTTATAAATAACAGTAGCTCCTCCTTCACATCTGTATAAAGAAAAGGATGTTCCACCTCCAAACAAAAGGATGTTGAAGAAGTAAATTAAGAGTCAAACAGTGAAAAAAGGCACTGCTAAATTGAAATATAATGTAGATTTCTCTTTAAAATAAAAAATAAACAGTAATATACAAGGCATGAAAAATCCCTCAGCTTTTGGCGAAATTTGCCGTGTTGAAATCCAAAATAGGTGACCTATGTAAATCGTGAAGATCCGATGAGAAATTTTTTCAGGGAGTGGAATCAATGGATGTTGAGGAATGCCAGAGATTATCAGTGACCTGCTGACGTGCAGGGAGCCTTGAATTTAATAAAAACATTGACTCTACAAGCGCGAGAGCATGGAAATATTAGCGCAAAGGGCCTCACATTCACCAGTGTTTTCTTTGGGAAGGTGGGGGGGGGGGGGGGGGGTACTGCTGCCTGATAGGTTTGTGAAGTGTGCATGCAGTTCACTCCTACACACCAAAGCATTCGGAAGCTGAAGACACCTCGCTAGATCCAAGTGGCAAAAAGCTAACGATAGTTTACTCACTGAATTTGTGAGCTGTGGTTTCAATAATTTCAATATTTTCTGGTATATCTAAGTTACCCAGGAGCTCTGTTGACATAGGCTTAACATTAGCTACAGGTAATATATATCGATAGAAGAATTAAAGCTTGCTAAAACAGGCGTCATGTCATTGATGCGTAACGTTAGCTAACACAGCAGGAGAGATAACGGCTATCCTAACAAGCCTCCAATGGAAAATTAATAGTTAACGTATTTCATAGAGAAGCTGTCAGTCCCATTTCTTATATAGCATAATGTCTCCCATGTATAGATAGATACTTTTTTATACATTCATATGGTCCTGTTATTCTGCTTGATTTTTCTCTCAAAATGCATCAGATGGACGCTTTTAAATATAAAATATTCAAAATTTTCTTCTGCGGGAGAATACCCCTAGACACCCCCCCTAAAGGGGTCCTATCCTTCTCACCTTTTCACCCCTGACCCTTTCAATGCATGAATATATCTCATTAGAAAAAAATAGCTGGAGGTCACTTCTTTTTGGCTTGTTTTTATAACCTGGTTGCTTATTTCAGTCAAAAAGTCTGGCAAACACTGCCGGTGGGCTGATGTTGCGCTAAAAGCGTATCAGCTTTCACCTCAAGTGCCTCCCTGTAATAAACTGGACTGAATCAGTTTTAGGTTTTTACTCTCTCACTCACCCAAGGGCATTGGATCCCTGAGAATAAACAAACCTGGATAAAAGGGTATGTTGTACTTAATAATATGCACTAAATTTCTGTGGATGTCAGACCAAAAGTCCTGTATCTTAGGACAACTCCATAACATATGAGTTAAGGTTCCTTGTTCATCATTGCATCTCCAGCGCTCTGGAGTTTGCACTAATTTCACTCTATACAGTCTTGATGGAGGTCCAATACACTCTGTTCAAAATATTAAACTGAACAAGTCGGGTTTTAAGTTCCTGGGACATCTTTTTAATGTTGCGTAGAATCCTGTTCCATTCTTCCTCTGTATACTTACATTACACTTTTCCCCTTTATAAATCCAAGTCCACCTGTAAGGTTGCACAGGTGGATTCACCTCACATCCCACCCTCTACACACCCACAGTGGGCGGACTTAGCAATTTTGGGGCCTAAGGCGATAATAGCCAGGGGCCCTCATTGGGCCTCTATACACTGAAGACATGTTTGCGACATTTTACCTGATCTATGCACCGTCCACTGAAAACAGCTCTGGGACCTACTGATGGGCCTCCACCCACAGGTTCAGAACCACTGCACTAGCAGATTGTATTTGAGGCTTGATCCTTCAAAGATTGTTCTTATATCATGGAGAATGGAGGATACCTCAGGATGAATTTATCATTTAGAAAACAGTGAGTGAGTGAAAACAAGAGCTGGACTGATGAAGAATGTAGAGTTTTGATTCATCAAAAGGCTGACTCATCATTTTTTAAGTCTTTGTGTTTCACTTAAACCGGGCACATGAGCTATCAAGACACTGTTTGAATTATATAATCACACAAAAGTGACTGGCGATCCCTCACCGTCCCTGCGATGCACGTCTATCTGCGTCTTTTATGCTCACCTGCACACGGAGGAACGCACATGCAGATTACTTTTGGGAAACCAGACATTGCTGCAAATTGCCTTTTAATGTTGGCCTATTCCCCACAGTGTAAGGAGCCCTGATGTATCGACTGGGTCATGTTTATAATGCCATCCAAAACGACTGGTAATTGTGCTGAAGACTGGCTGCGATATCCTAGACCTAAGGACAGAATTCAACTGTACTGAAGCGCCGCGCAGTACAGATCATTTTGGCATGCACAGCCTGTGTGGTTCTCTCATAAGCACCGAGATGCTCAACAAATCAGAGCGCAACATCACCCTCTGCTGTCCCCACCCTCTTTAACATGCAGCATCGACGAGTCAGTCACACCTCAGTGTTGTCATCTGAATGAGTGCATATGCATCAGATCATGGACTAGCTAACCTGTGGGAGTTTGAAACAGCTTTTAAATCAAAGTAAGGGGATTGTAACTGAGTAGGTTTTTTTGTGTACTTCTTCTTTTAAATGCATTTTTAAAAACCTGTACTTTTACTTTTAATTTTACTTGAGTATGTATTGTAATGCCCCAAACTGCAGGGAAGTCAGCCGGAGGCCTCAGTTCTCTTTCAGGTCTTTTGATTAGCAGAAACGGGTAACAAAGAGCTGTTTTTACAGCCCACAACTCGCGCTGAACTCACAAGGAGGTACAACCACCGTCTGTGAACCAGAGCCATTGTCTTTCCACTCCTCCTCTCCCCTCTCTCTCACTCACGCACACATGCATGCCCCCTTGGCTCCCCCCTCTCATACTCATGAAACAGTGAACCCTTGCA